>RJWH01004047.1:21823-123929 GCA_004363575.1 Solenodon paradoxus | reverse complement strand
TGGCGGTGTAGTAAACTGCTAGGCCACCAGAGCACGTCAGTTAGGACTTCCTGTCTGGATTTTACAGAAAACCCAATGATATTCGGTTTAATCAGAAGGCAATGTATTGGCCCATGTAAATGAAAGTTTCAGGGTGGGTGCTGGTCTCTCCCTTCCGTGGCTTGGTCTGCTTGCCTCTGTCAGCCTTTGCAGGTAGTCTAGAGGGCGGGGCAAGGACTCGAAATCAGACTGCCTGGGTCTCTATACACACGCACATGTGCACATGTATATATATATATATACATATATATGTAAATAGATATACATATATAAATAAAGGAAAGGTGCAGGCAGGAATGAAGACAAGCAGAGGCAGGCAGCAGGAAGAGAGGAGGAAGAGGCATTTTAATTAGTTGTTCATTGTGGTTGTCTCCCCACTCCCACCCTGGGTCACGAACCCAGGCCTCTGGGATGTCCAAGGACTGTGCCGGCCAGAGGGGCAGACAGAATGGTGCCCCATCAGGGCGCGTCCAGACTGCCTGGACATGAATGCCGTGACCGGAGCAAGGCGCTCAACCCCAGTGTGGCTCGACCGGTGCATTGTTTTGTGAGGATGAAGTGAGACTCGCCCCCATAGCATGCCTGGCAGGGAGCAGTCACCATGCTGTCATCAGTCTCAGCCCCATGGGAAGCAGGCTGTTAGCGATATGTCCTGTCAGGTTCAAATCTGTCAGGAAAGAGGGAGTCATATTGCAGGTCACTCAGGTCAAGTCCTGGGAGCTGCTGGGCCTGAGCCTGTTTGATTGTCTAACCCTGACATAGTACTTGCCGCGAGTATGGAATGTTCTAGGTGCTGGTTCCATGCTCTCCTCAGAGTAGAGATGGGGTGAGGAGAGACCCCAAAACACAGGGCCTAAGGGAGACGATGTCTTCTCACCAAATCTAGGCCTCTTTCACTCCTGGAGGTGGCCACAAACTAACTTGGCTGCTGCAGGTGGGGGGTGGGGTGGGGGTGCGGGTGGGTGCTAAGGTGGCTGGTGGTGTTGTCTTGAGTTTGTGGACTGGCTGAGACATCAGCTGTCAGGGGAGCTGTCAGGCAGACGATTCTTGTAGTGGCTGCAGACAGCGTTCTAGTGCACAATGTTGCTAGAGGCAGAAAGTTAATTGTGGGAACAGATCAGGTTAGGAAGAGAAGTCAGGGGACAGCTTCCAGCCCAGCGGGCTACCGCTTAAAGGAAGACAGAAGAGGAACTGGAGGGAGACAGGGGAGGATGTCCCCAGGGAGGGAAGGAAGTGGGAAGTCAGGACCGAAAGGATTTAGGGAGTGAGGGGTGTCCAGAGTGTCCATTTCCCTTGCAGTGGGGGTGGGCAGAGGGGATCTGCAGAGAGGTCTGCAGCCCGAGATCTTGGAGCATAGACGCAGAAGCAAGCAGCCACACAGAAGAAAAGGGGACACCAGAAGCCCATCGTGGGAGAGGAAGGACTTGTTTTGCACAGTTCACGACTTGGTGCTGTTTGATGATTTCCCACCCACACGTCTCACCTAGGCCAAGCAAAGCAATAAAAAGCAAAACCAGAGCACATGAATGGAACAAACCTCATCCGACTTCACATCTCCTGGGCTTCCCTTCTAGGCCACAGCAGGCCTCTGTGCATTTTGCATCCGGAAGGCTGAGCCTCAGTCACATGTCCCCCACTGGTGATTCTTCTCCAAATGACTCCATCTCTGGAATTCCTACTTCAGATGCAGTGCTTTATGGTCACACCTTCTATTCTTTCAACCTGTACACTCAGATATTTCCACGACGGTTCCTTGACCTCATCCGCCTTGACTTCCTCCCCACCCCTCAGCCCTTCCTGCCCCCACTTCCTGCCCCTCCAGTTTAGGTTCCATGGTCGTCACCTCAGTGACACTCTTGCCCATTAATTCCCTCACCTCAGCCTTCCATGCAGCCTAGGATGGCTGCGATTCTGTTCTTCGAACTTTCACTTGGGCTGCACTGGGCTGAGGGATAGGGTGAACTGAGGGCACCAAGAATGATTGGCAGCCCCATGGCGCCAGTCAGCTCTCTCTCCCAAAGTGAAGCCCTTCCCACCAGCCCTGAGCCCTGCTCAGACCCCTCTCTTCCTTCTTCTCACTCCTCAACCCCTGTCCCAGACCCTGTGCCATCCTCCTCTGGAACTAGAGGCTTTCCACGTCCCTGGGGGATGGCCCTTTTCTCTGCACCCTTCCCACTCCTGGGGCGCTAATGACCCCCCTTTACTCCGGGTCCTCGAATTGCCCCTTCTCTGCTGGCTCCAACTTGGAAACACACTCAGGTTTTCTCCACCTTAAAATAGCCCTCCTCTGCACCCAGCGTCCCTCCAGCTACCACCTAAAGTCTCACTTTGATTTCTCCAGAGTGACCTCCCTGCCCCTGTCTTGCTCCCACCTCCTCCTCCAGCCTGGCTTCTGCAAGCTGGTGGGTCAATAACGCCAGCCCTAGGTGGTTGCTTGAAGTCACTTCCTAGGTGTTTTTTTTTAAGTCGGTCGCTCTTTCATTACTAAAGGATCTAACTCAGGGAAGAGAGGCATAGGGTGAGGTCTAGGGAAGGGCGCCCCACTTCCATGCCCTCTCCAGGCTCACCAGTCTCCCCGAATCATCAAGTGTCTCCATCATGGCGGCTTCTGCTCTTCCATTTTCATCTCAGCTGCCCTCCTGACTATCCAGTACTGCTGGGCCCTCCCTCCTCCTGAGGGCTCCCCATGGCTTCTGGAACAGCTTCCTAGGGAGAGGAGAAGCTGAACCCGGGGGCTCCAGAGGAGGACTGGACTCACACCCCGAGGCTGCCTCTCACTGGGTGATGGAAATCTCGCCTCATCAGTAAAGTGGAATTGGCATCTGCTCTGGGGAGCTTCCTGAGCTGAGCTCGGAGCGGAGCCTGGCCGCTAGGGCTCCTCAGCCCACCCATTCTCCAGTCACAGAGCAGTCTTTGAATAGGAGTGTCCTGCCCAGTCACTTCTCTCTGGGTGCCCCGCTTCCCCCAGCGTGGCTTGTCATGGCTCACAGGATAGAGCTGGAAACCAGGTCCCAAGGCTGTGACCCTCGCAGGTCCCTGCTCCCTTACTCGCATCCTTTCTTGCCACCGTGTCCTTTTCCAGCTTAAGTTTGGATCTTTGAGCCACTCCTCCCCATCCCCCATTACCTGACTGGCCCCTTCTCCTCCTTCGGGTTTGAAGGATTCCTTTCTCAGGGAAGCTTTCTTGGCCCCCCAGGTTAACCAGAGGCCCTGTCAGGCACCCTGGGATTGCCCTTGTGAGTCGCCTCCACGAGTGCCCTTACACATCTAGTGTCTCCTCCCTGAGGTCATGCAAGTCCTGTGAGAACAGGAGCCATGATTGTGTTCATGGCAGGTGCTGAGAAGCTGCGGCGAGAATGAAGGTGGAGGCCTACAGAGGCCTTGGGAGGGGCAGTAAGGGGAGATGTCTCTCCCGCTGCTCCTGTCCCTGGAGGTGCCAGACCATGTACGGGCATCAGCCTCACCCAACAAGATGTGACTGGGGCCCCTTGGCATTCTCACAGCCTGGCCTGAGGCCCCTCCAGCTCTGCTTCCCATCCTGCTCCTATTGTCTCCCACCCACTCATCTGCCCCTGAGACCAGCCGTGACCACGCTGCTCCCCGCCAGAGGCCTGGGGTTCTTCCTTCGACTATCCTCATTCTCACTTCTTAGATTACAATCATTTCCAGATTCTCTGGGAGATGTCTGTACCCAAGAGAGCCAGACCCTGACCCAGACAGCATAGTTCCAGGGAAGGTCGAAGGTCAAGAGTGAGGTGTAGGTCACTCCGGCAGGTTACTGGCTTTGCATCAAAGGGCAGTGTGTTGGAGGGGTCATGAATGCAGAGGGAGAGCAGGATGGGCAGCTAGAGCAAGTCTTTTACCGGTGAAGGTCTGAAGGATTTCATCCATCCATCCATCCATCATCCATCCATCATCCATCCATCCATCCCTCCTACTGCTCTAGGCACTGAAGCTACAGCAATGAGTGAATGAGACAGAAACGCTTGCTCCTGTACTGCTGACATTCTAGGGAGACGAGACAGATGGTAAACTATATATAATTTAAAGAGAATATATCAGACAGCTGCATTAGTTTCCTAGGGTTCTCGTCACAAAGTAATACAAAGGCTGCTTAAAATGACAGAAATGTATCTGCTCACAGTTCTAGAGGCCAAAAGTCCACAATCAAGGTGTCAGCAGGACGGAAGCCTCTGGAACTTGCTGGGGAGCCCTTAACTGCCTTCCTAGCCTTGGAGGAATGCTGGCCCTCCCTCACGTTCCTTGTCTCGCTTCTTCACAGCTCCAGCCCTGTCTTCATCGCTGCACGGTGCTCTCCTCTGTGTCTCTGTCTCCAAGTTTCTTTCTTCTTATAAAGACATCAGTCATATTGGATCAGGGGCCTGCCTACCCTATTCCAGTATGACCTAATTTTTCACAAAATTGAGGTAACTTTGATTTAGAAAATAATGTAAGTTTTCGATGTACAGGTTCACTCATCAAATGTATGAGATCACACCCTACACCACTCACTCTCTGACACCCTTCTCCACTGTCCATGCAGCTCCCCAGTTCTTTTGCCAGAGTCCAGAGTTAGGGTTTGTTTTGTTTCTTTATCTTCCACATATGGGTGAGGTCATCCAGCATTTATCTTCTCCTGACATTTCACTTAACATAATCCCCTCTAGTTCCATCTACGCTGTTTCAAATGGCAGGACTTCATCTTTTTTTTCTTCCAGCTGAGTAGTATTCATTTGCATTCTTTAGCCAGTCATTTACTGATGGACACTTAGGTTGTTCCCATTTCTTTAATACTGTAAATAGTTCTGCAAGAAACATGGGAATGCCGTCCTCCCTCCCTCCCTCCTTTCTTTCCTTCCCTCCCTTCTTGGAAAGGAGCAGACAGGAATGAAGGCCAGTAGAGGCAGACAGGAGGAGAGGAGGAAGAAGCACTTTTTCGCTTGTCTATCTTGGTTGCTCCCCCAGCCCCAGGACATGAACCTGGGTCCTTGGGATGTATGTTGACAGCATCGGCTGAAGGCAGATGCCCAAACCACTATTCCACTAGAGCACACTCATATATCTCTCCTAATAGTGCCATATTTTTCAGGTAAATACCCAGAAGTGGGATGATGGAATGATATGGAATTTCCATTCTCAATTTTTTAGGAATCTCCATACTACTTTCCATAACTGTTGCATCAATTTACACTCCCACCAACAGTGTATGAGTTCCCTTTTTTTCTAAATTCTTGTCAATTCTTCTTGTTTCAACTGTTTTGGATAATAGCCAGTCAGACCTCATTTTCATTTCAGTAATTACATCTGCAATGACCCTATTTTCATATAAGGTCATATTTGAAAGTCCTGCAGGTTATGACTTCAACATAGCTTTTTGGGGGTAGCAGGGAGAATGCAGTCATAGTGGGTAGCAAGTAAAAGCAAAACAGGCAATGTGCAGAGAGCATGGGGGAAAGGTTAACATTATGAGTGGGTGTCATCAGAGAAGTCATCAGGGTGTCATCGAGGAGGTGATGTCTGAGCACAGACTGAATGAGAGAACTCAAGAGATGAGCTGGGGCTAGCTCTTAGCTGCTGGTTTGGGGAGCCTGAGGAAGACACTCAGTTGTGTGGCTGAGAAGCTCTGAGAACGCTGACGTCTCCCCGCTCCACCTCCCACCCTGGTTGGTGGGAGAATGGATGAGAAGCTCAGCTCAGACAGGTCTTCCACGGAGACCTGGAACATGCGGCTCTCTCCTGTTTTCTCTGAGAGCCACTGCAGAAGGCATTCCACGCAAACCCAAGATGGTTCAGAAATGATGGTGGCTTGGCCCAAGTGCTGTGCCCTTGACAGAGGGAGACTGGGGCCAGCTCGGAGCTCTCAGGCCCGAGTGTCTGTTAGATAGTACTCTCTCATCCAAGCATCCATGATGACCCTCTAGGGGGACAGCTTCTTCCTGAATACTGTCACTGTCCCTGATGCTGCCCTTTGCGTCAGAGCACACTGAGCTTGCTGGAGGCCCCACGTGTATTTTAGTGAAGGATCAGTAAAGGTTTCACGGGTTGGCAGGTGATTTAACACTTGCGCCTGTGTTCCACATGAGGGTCTTTAATATTTTGCTTCCCTGTCCCCTTTGTGTTCCTGTCCCGTCCCCTCGGCTCAGGCAAATTTGCTGCCTCAGCCTTCAGGTGACTATGGGGGGTGACAGACGTGGGGGTGTGTCCTCAACCTGGGCCTCTGCCTTTTCCACAGGGAGAGTTCCTGGGCCTTGTTTCTCCGCTTGCATCTCTTTCTGGGCAAGGCCATTCCCTCGCTCCAGGGGCAGCAGCCCTTCATCTGCAGTTGACTGTTTATGTGAATCTTCCTCTTTTCATGACTTTGAACCCCTTTGCGAAACAAAAACCTAGCTAGAGGTAGATTTGCCTCTTTTTTGGACTGGTTTTCATGACAAGAGCCACCATATTAACTGGAAACATCTCTGCCTGAGCCATCTGCTCAAATGTCAGCTCCATTAGAATAGGAATTTTTCTATTTTGCTCACCACACACGGAGAGCTGCTAGAAAATATATTTTTGCACGAATGGCATCATCCCCGAAATTTCTTTGATCACAGGGAGGGGCGGAGGAAGAAACTATAAATGCATCATAACCCCTTAGTTTTTGCAAATGAAAAATGTGTTAGCTCCCAGAAATGTGCCAGAACCTAGCAGAGGTACTGGAGTCGGTCATACGGTGCGCTGCGGGCGCGGAAAGGAGATGAGAGAAACGACAGAACGTTAACGTGGGCAGTGGGAGGTGTCCAGACATTGTCAACCTCATCTTTCGGATTTAGCAACAATGACGTTTTGTGAGGAAATCAAATAACTGCAAATGCTTTTTAGGACTGTCGGTTCTTCAGATACCATCCTTCATGGGTTTGCAAAAAAAAAAAAAAAATAAAATAAACAGCACATTTTTTTTTAATCCCCAGCATGCAATCTGGGTGGAGAGGGGTAGAGTCATGTGTTGCTTGGGGATTTGAAGAGCATCTTCTGGTAGCTGGGAAGGTGTCCCAGAGGTTGGGGAAGCAGTGGGTACACACCAGCCACTTCCGATGACCAGGTGGCGATGACTAGAATAGTTTACTGCCTGTCATTCCCAATTTTGAACATATCTTTCTGTTTAAAATGCCTTTATCAAATACCAAGTGTTACAGGAATTGTAGGAGAAATGAATTAAAAGTAGAAACCTTATTTCATCCTCTGTCATTTGAGAAACTATGACTATTTAAAAACCCTTCGGCAGAAGGCCTGCCCTGGTGGAGCAGAGGTTAGGTCAGTCACCTCCAAAGGAGCGCAGGCCACATACTCCTGGGTTCTGGGTGGAAACAAGTGTGAACAACTAAATAAAAGTGAAATGAAGCTGCTTCTTTCTCCTCTCTCTTCCTACCTGCCTGCTTGCCTTTATTCCTGCCAGCACCTTTCCTTTAAAAAAAAAAAAAAAAAAAAAAACTGGCAGAAAGTGGTGACATCTGCCTTCCCTCCCCCATAGTAGTGTTTCTTAAAGTGAGTTCTGTGGTCCTCTGGCCTCAAGGATCATTAGTAGTGTTATTTGAAAAAAGTGTCCTGTGGAATGATCAAACTGAGTTTTTGTGTTAAATAAAGTCAAATAGGCTTCTTAAAGTTCTCTTAAGAGACAATCCTTATTTAATTAAATTTTTTAAAGGAAAGGTACAGGTGGGAATGAAGGCGAGTAGGCAGGTAGGAAGAGAGAGGAGGGAGAAGGAGCTTCATTTCATTCTTATTTACTTGTTCACGCTGGTTGTCTTTCCCAGGGCCCAGGACTTGAACACAGGGCTATGTGACTTGCTCCTTCGGAGGCAATTGACCTAACTGCTGCTCCACCAGCGTACACCAGAGGGACTCACTGTTATGCCATTATGAAGAATCTCATAGAGGTATAGAGGATTTTCAAGCTGATTTAGCCAAATAAATATAGCACCCTTCCTGTTTTAAAGGAGCATCTCATGAGCATCTCATTACTTTTCCAACAAACATGTTTTGGGAAATATCATTTAAAACATCCCTTTGGCACACCCCTGTGGCTCAGATAACTGAGGCAGCTGAGGGGAAGACCATGTCAAGCCCAAGGACTTGGGTTCAAGATCCCGGGCTTGGGGTAAAAAACAAGACAAAGCTAACAAGCAAAAACTTTCCCTTTGCAAGAGAAGGAAACAATAGGAAAATAATTAAATCTTGCCACTTCAGATCATGCATGTCCCTTCCTTTGTCAGAACCACAGTATAAAATTAATTTTGTTCCCGAGGACTCTAATGCTACATTACTGAATTTAAATTAATTTCCTCCTTCAATGATTGTTTTAAAAAACACATTTTGGAACTACTGCTTATGTGAAACAAAACTCTGCTTGGAGCAATGGCCAAATATTTTCAAGAATTTTATACAGGCACCCCCTGGTGGCCTAGTGGTTTAGTCCATGTATATCCCAAAGTCCCCTGTTCACAGCTCGGAGAAACAGCCAAGATGAACAACTAAGTAAAATATTTCTTCCTCCTGTCTCTTCCTGCCTATCTGCTTATTCACCTTCATTTCTGCCTGCACCTTTCCTTAAAACGATCCCCCCACCCCACGCTGAATAGATAAAGGGTGCAGATGTGCCATTCCAGAATTTCAATTTTGTCACAACTATTTTACCCAAAGTTCACTGTACCGCGTGGTTTCTGCAACACAACGGGGCTCCGCCCGTTTCCCTTTAGTGTGGTGGTCACAAAGAAAGTCCACTCTTCTGGGGGCTGTTTTGTTTGCCTTGAACAATTTCTACGGCAGCAGCTCAGCAACTTGTTGTCTAAAATGAACTGACCTGGAGACTGGGCTCATTGGCCTGGCCTGTTGGCGGGGGCTGGGGGCTGCCGGCCAAGTCCAGGGAGCCCGAAGGGCTGACGCAGCTCTAAGGGGAAGTTGGCTACATTTCTGAGAGATCACTAATGTTTTACTAGCCTGATCCGAGCTCACCTTGGTACATTGTATTATGCTATACATTGCGAAGTTTGCTTTCTTTTATGCACCTATTTATTTTTAAAAGGAGAACTGCAGGCGGGAATGCAGCAGAGCAGACAGGCAGGAAGAGAAAGGAGGAGGAAGAAGCACTTTCATTTATCTTGGCTCACGCCCCCCGGCCCATGTGAACCTGGCTCCTTGGGATGTATGTGGACTGTGCTCAGCCAGGGGCGGTGGACCCAACTGCTCTGTCCCCAGAGCGTGTCCTGAAGTTTAATTTCTAAACCACTCTGGTGACTGGAGGTTGTTACATTGGTTCTGTTGATGGACTCAAATAATGGAAATTGACAGATGATGGAACTGTCATGAAAAGTTTGCAACAATTTTCTTTATTTTTAAATAATTAAAAATTTTTTATCTCGCTGTTAGCACTGGTTGCTTCCTCCGGCCCCAGGTCTTGAACCCAGGACCCTGAGATGTATGTGGGACTGCTCCCAGGGTGTACTAGACCGCTAGGCCACTAGGGCGCACTCACAAATTTTTTTTTTTAAATGTATGTACTCCTTTTTGGAAGAATTCCCCCCCACCCCCAAGTCCCCGACCCCTCCCCCAAGTCCCCGACCCCTCCCATCCCCAGCCCAGGTCTTGAACCTGGGTCCTTGTGTTTTACATAGTCTGTACCTTAGTTACCTCCACTGCCTGGGCCACAAGGGTGTGCCCCTTTTGAAAGAATTAAATGGGAAAAGTTCTCACAAAACTTTTTTCTTGGCTCGTCCTGATGGAGCAGCGGTTGGCTCAATCATTTCCACAGGAGCCCAGCCCACATACTCCTGGGTTCAAGTCCCAGGTCTGGGGGGAACCAAACCGATGCCTGCCTGCCTTGTCCCGCAGATCCAGAATGAACTCATCATGTCTTCCATGCTTGCCCTCCTTCTGCCCGCCTTGCAGTCCACACTCCACTCCGTCCTGGTGTCCAGCACATGCCCCTTGCTCCAGCCCCCAGCTCCCTGCAGCATCCTGCAGCATCCTGCAGCTCCCTGCAGCTCCCTGCCTTCATGCCTGGGCAGCCTTGGCACTGCGCCCTCTAGATTTATGCACATGCGTAACCCGAGGCTCAGTTGGAACACTGCTCTTGTGTGAGGTTTCGCAGTCCCACCCCCCCCACCCAAGGTCCACACACTTGCCTGCATCACACAATACCCTTGGGACTGTCAACTATAGCATTTGGCACTCTGGAAAACGCTGCCTCTCTGTGTGGTGCAGGTGTGCTTCCTTTCTGTCTGTGCTCCCTTGGCCTAGCTTGCTAGGGTTGGTTGCCCCACTGTTGGGGAGAGAATGGGGAACACAGTGTGGAGAAGCACCGAGAATGAGCAGGCTTTTATTCTCAAAAACACGCCTCATTCGTACTGTATTAATCAGTAAAGGGTGCTGGGGCTCAGCTCAACCAACTAACCACTGCAGAGGAAGGATGGACCACAGGGCTGTTTTGACTCAGCTTAGCTCAAGACCTGGGAAGTCTCAGATCTCTTTACCTGCTGCATCTTCCTGAGATTGGCGCCCCTGTGTCGCCCAGAGTGGCATAGCAGTTCCCAGGGTTGTGTCTTTCCAGCTCAGGTCTGTAAGAGAGGGGATGCAGGTCAGGATGGAAGGTGGCTTTTGGAGTCTCTCCTGGGAAGGTGACAGAGATTTTCCAAGGATCCCAAAGAGAAACTCCTTGGTCCAGATGGGTCATATGCTATCTTAACCTGTAACTGGTGGGCATAGTCACGTATGTCTAGCCTGGAGCCCATGGAGATACTTGAGGAGGTGTGTAGAGCTGAAATACAATTAGGGACATTACCAAGAAAAGGGGGGACTAGTTACTGGGGGCCCCCCAGTAGTCAGCCAGAAGGCAGCAGCACCCTCCCACCCAGGAGGAGGTGACAATTAGAGCAGTACCTCTTTTCTTTTCTCTCTTCCTTGGAAAGGTGCAGGCAGGAATGAATGTGAGCAGACAGGCAGACAGGAAGAGAGAGGAGAAAAAGGCACTTCATTTTATTTAGATGTTCATCTTGGCTGTCTCTCCCACCACGGCCCCCTGCTTGGCTCAGCCCCAGGACAGGAACCTTGGGCTGTACATGGACTGCTTCTAACCTCTACTCCACCTGGGCACGCCACCCCTTTCTTTCCTAAGCCCAGCCCTAGGGAGGAACAACCTCCGTCCACAGCTCCTTAATAGAAAAGTCTGGGGAGTATCAAAGAGCACCCCTAAGCCCCTCTCCCCCAGCTCTGGGCCCTTATCTCTTCCAGGGAGCCCAGCCCTTGCAGCCTCGGGGCTTTCTCAGAGGTTGAGCTACCACCAGGAACCCTTTCCTTGTGCTTTCTCCCCACCCCTGTGCCCCATTACTTAATCAGAGAGTGGGAGGGAGGAAAGGCTGTTTATCTCGGTTTAAACTCCCTGGTATTGGCTCCCAAGGCACCTTGCAAGTGTGCTAGTGGAGTTGAAAGGCCTCTCATTTCCTCATGGGGCAGTTATGGACCTAAGAAGGTCCTCTAGGCCAGAGCCCTTCTCTCCTGATTGCAGTAAGCCCCGAGGGACCAGGAAGAAATAAAGGTTCTGGACAGAATAATGGGGACCCAATGCCCTCTGGAGCAAGACAGGTGCCTTGCAAATGTGCAAATACTTTTCCCACAATTTCCTATCTCCTTGGTCTGAACTTCCTGTCCCTGGAAGAGGCTCTAATGCTCATCCAGGCTGGAGCCGCCTGAGGAGGGAGGGGTGGGTCTCTAGCTCCCTCTAGTGGGGCTCCTGGAAAGGACAGGAGGGAGTCTCACCAGGACGCGAGATGGCACGGCACTCCCTCCCAGCCCCCACCCCTGCACCGGTAAGGGTGGGCAGCTCGCTGAGTGCTGTTTAAGGCTGCAGGCTTCAGAGCTCTGGTGCTGTGATGGAAGGTGAGGGGTGTGAGCCCGAAGAAAGGAGCTGTTGGAGGCATGTTGGGAGCCCCATGGGAGGAGAGCAGCTGGGAGTGGGGCAGCTCTGTGTGGGGAGTCTCTTCCTTGGAAAGACCCTCCTCTTTAGGCGCATTCCTTAGTGGACTGTAAGGGAAAATCCAAGTCAGTTGGGGCTTTAATCATTCCTCTGTGATGAGGTAATGCCCTTATATGCAAATACTCCAGGAAAGAAATTTTCATATAAGTAAATATGCCTTTGGGGGAGATTTTAGGGATGTGGTGGCAAAGAGAGCCAACCCGTTTCCTTCCACTTTCCAGCAGAAAGAACATCAGCCTGAGGCGGGGCGGAGCAGTGGCAGGAAAAGTAAACCAAGACATGGCGCACCCTGGGGGTTTAGAAGATAAGTTAGCTGCCTGTGGCTGGTGCAGTCCACATACATCCCAAGGACCGGGGTTCAGGTCCCTAGGCCAGGAGGAACAACCCAGATGAACAATGGAATTAAATAAATAAAAGCTCCTTCCTCCTCTCTCTTCCTGCTTGCCTGCGCCTACTATCCTTCATTACTGCCTGCACCTTTCTTTCTTTCTTTAAAATAAACAAAAAAGCCCAAGACAGGTGCTGAAGAAATGAGAGACCAAAATTGCCAATGCCCAGAAAACCAGCATTCTGCTGCCCCACCCTTGAGAGAAGAGCAGGGTCCCACCAGCCAGCTCCTGCCTTGTAGTCTGCTCTGGGTGCTGCTCTGGCTCTCAGCATCCACCCGGCTCCTTTCCTCCACCTCTGTGTTCGGAGGCCAGAAAGCCAGACATCACGCATCTCAGATTCCCTTGCAACAAGTGTGCGTGCGGTGCCATCAGACAGATATTCTGTGCGAGGATTTGGAAGATGGTGGGGTGGGGGCCATCTCTGCCTGTCTCCCTGTTTTGAGCTGCAATTTCATGGCCTTTGCATCCCAGCGTCTAGTCATGAACTTTCTTGGCTTCAGAGGGTAGTGGTGGTGGAGGCAGCCATGCCAAATACAAGAGTCTGGATGTGTGCATGCAGTGAGGTCGTGTGTCCCTGAGCTCAATGCCGAGCGGCAGGCTCCCGACACCCTCCCCTGAGGATATTATAAGTACCCTGTGCTGACCCAGTCTTGTTTTTGTATGTCTAGAATGGGTGGTCTATGTGGCTGGTGCAGCACACAGAGGGGACTGGCGTGGTGGAGGAGAACAGGAGTTGAATCTACTCCTAAAAGAGATGATTGCGGAGCACCCTGATGGCTCCGGCGTGAAGTCTGTGTTTCCGGCCGGTCTAGTCCACGTACCGACCAAGGACCCGAGCTTGTGACAGGTTCAGGGGAACCTTCAAGATTCCAGACAAGGGCTCTCCCTGGGAATTTCTAGCATCAGCTGTCAGAAGGGGAGATATTCTGACATTAGGACACCCTGAAATCATGCAGGTCAGCAGACTGAGAAGATAAATTTGGGGTGTCACTTATGGCATGATGGGACATGACCATTTAAACACTGCCCCAAATTTGTTGAAATCCCTTCCACTGCAGTAGGATCCACACCTCCTCCCCTTGAGACCAGGTGGGCAGCGGCTGCTTCAACAACAGAATGCATGGGCGCCACCTACTGGTCTTCTGAAGTTTGCGCATAAAAACCAGGCAGCCCTGGTCTGGGTCTCTGGGGACACGCTTTCTGGACCGTGCTGCACCCTGCGAGAGCCACAGAAGAGGCCCTGGGGACCCTTCAGGAAGCCATGAGTGAAATTGGCGTGGTGATCCCAGCCCACGATCCCAGGGTCCAGGCTCCACCCTGACACGCAGCCAGTCCCAAACCCTGAGCTGCAGACTGTGAACTTAATAAAGTGGCTGCTGCTATTTTAACCACCGCATTGGAGGAGGTTTGAACACTGCAGGATTGTTCATCTTGGTTGCTTCCTCTGGCCCTGGAACATGGACCCAGGTCCTTGGGATGTGTGTGGACTGCACTCACCCAGGGGTGGTGGACCTCACTGCTACTTTACCAGGGTGTGCTATCGAAACGGAGTCTGCTGTTGACTGAAGTCTTACTGGAAACAGTTGAATAACACATATTTTGCATGTCAAATGTATTAATTACTGCATTCTTACAATAAAGTCAGCTAGAGAAAGAAAACAGTATTTAAAAAAATCAAAAGGAAGGCGTCTGTGCCCTTGTGGCTCAGGTGACTGAGACTGCTTGGGTGTGGACCATGGAAAGCCCAAGGACCTGGGTTTGTGAACTGGGATGGGGAGTTGTCAAAATACAAAAACAAAGCAAAACAAAGACCTCCAAAACCAACAAATAAAAAAATGCTTCTTCCCTTTCTCCCTTTCTTCCCTTCTTCTCTCCCTTGCTCCCTTTCTTTCTTCCTCTTAAAAAAAAAAAGAGAAGATACATTTAGAGTGCTGTACTGTGCTGTATTTATCAATATCATAAGTTACATTATCTGCTTATAAGAAAAGTTATGTATAGATCACTCTGGTGGCCTAGTGGTTTAGTATACTGGGCATAGCCCACATCTACCCCAAGGTCCCTGTTGAAAACTCAGGGCTAGGGAAACAAGCGATATGAACGTCTAAATGAAATAAATAAAGTGCTTCTTTCTCCTCTCTCTTCCCACCATTTGCCTTCATTCCTACCTGCACATTGCTTTAAAAAAAAAAGAAAATCTGGCATGCCCTGGTGGAGCTGACGTTAGGTCAGTCACCTCCGAAGGAGTACAGGCCACATACCCCTGGGTTCGAGTGCTAGTTCTGGGGAGAAACAACCAGTGTGAACGACGAACTAAAAATAAAATAAAATACCTCTTCTTCCTCTCTCTTCCTGCCTGCCTGCTCACCTTCATTCCTGTTTGCACCTTTCCTTGAGAAAAAAAAAAAATGGCAAGGAAATCTGTGTATTCATGGACTCTGGAGTTGTTCAGGGATCAGCTATCTTCCTGGGACCTGCTGGCTGCATTGTGACGTGTTCACAGGATAAAGCAGGCCACTGTGTGAGCCACCCTCAGACAGCTGGAGTCTTCTTGACCCTAATCCACCTGGCACAGAGCTCAGGGTCATCACTGGTTTCCATAAGAAATTCAGCAACTGCCAGTATTTTGAGATTTTGGCAGTGCCCTGTTCTCAGGGGTCTCCTCAACTCCCTTTCTCCTCATTTCCTCTTTCACTTCCAGCTTCCTCCACCCCATGCAGGTTTTCTTCCCTTTAGAGTGCAGAGTAGCTCTCTTCTGAAATCTTGTCACAGCTCTCCTGGACCTTGAGTCTGAGCCTGACTCTGGGCAGGCTTACCAAGGCATTTCCCCCACAAGCATGGCTCTCTGACCCAGAGCCCCACATGTCTGCTTTCGCTGAGTACCTGAGCAGTCACTCTCTTCCCACTGGGAGCCTGAAGCAGGCAGACCCGGGTTGGACACCGGCTCTGCCAAGTACTGTCCCTGCACCAGCTGGCACGTCTGGTGCTGTCTCCAAGCCTCAGTTTCCACATCTGTGAACCGGGAAAGGTGTTCGGTCTCTTGCAGAGTTGCTGCAAGGATATGGCAATGCAGGAAAAGTTGGGGCACAGTGACTGGCACCATTGGGGACAGCCATCCTGCCCCAGCTGTTGAGATCAGACCGGCCTTGGGAGCAAGTCCGGGCCCAGGGCCACAGGTGGAGGCATTTCACAGTAGCTGCTGGGTTCACTGGGTGTGGTTGGGTGGTCCATTCCCAATGGCACCAGAGATTCAAAATAACAGCGGCTTAAACAAGACGGGGACTTGATTTTCTCTCACACAAGTCATTCCCGACTGGAATGGCAACTCTGCAGAGTTGGGGTCTCAGGCCTTTTCTGCCTCATCCTCCACAGGCTGATAGCAAGTTTGATCCAGGCCGACTGACCACCACCACCCTGGTTCCAGGGGACAAGACCAGGAAGGATGGAGGCTCTAGTCCACCCTCCACTCATGTCCTGTGGGCCATACTCAGGTGACACCCAGCGGGGGCCCAGGAACACCACAGGGACCCATTTTTGCAACCACAAATTAGTGCTCCACTGCTTCTCTAAAGGGGGGAGTGCAGTAATTTGGTGACAAAGGAAGTCTCCACACTGGCAGGGTGGGGGTCGCTTCACCTTCTGTCTGCTGCCTTGCCAGCTGAGGGCCCCCGCGCCAGGAGAGGGACCACAGACAGCGAGCAGACGGTGCGGGCACCAAGGTAGGTGCAGGGTGTTCAGGGATTGAAGGGCCCCGCTGTCCAGTCAGGCCCGTGTCTCAGAGTGCTTGTTCTGATTGACTGCCTTGCCCTGGGTGAGTGTCCTTGAGCCCCGCTGGTCCCTCCCTGCGTGTCCTTGGGGCAGGCCCTCAGCCTTGGTCAAGCCCCACGAAACCACGCTTTTCCTTTAGGACATAGTTGTTCGCGTCACTCAGTGTCCCCCAAATCAAGGCCCATGTGAGCAGTTGTCCTTAGACTATTATAAGGGAAACTCTATCCCCATGGAGAAAACAGTCTGCTTCCTGCAGATAGGAGCAGAGGAGACTTCTGCTTCCGAGCTGGCCACTCCAGCTCACTCCCACCCCTGGGACTGCGCCTCCGCCTTTCACAGCCTCGTTTCCCGTGACCTGGCACTGGAGTCCAGAGTTGGCCTCCCATATTCTAGAGAGAAGTGGATATCAGGAACGATCTGGGGGAAAATGATGGGGGAGAAAACAAAACTGGTGGCTATGAGCTGGACTGCCGCTTTCAGTTGCCCAGCGGGCAGGCCAGAAAGGCTGACCAACCAGCGGAGGGGTCAAGGCCGGAAAGGGTGTGACCAGTCGGAGGCCAAAGTCCAGCCTCCACGCATGTCCTGTGGGCCATGCTCAGGCTCGCGGCGACACCCAGAGGGGGCCCAGGGAACACAGGGCTGCACGCTGTCCTCGGAAAGAAGGGAAGTCGTGTGTTGTCAGAGAAGCTGCCCAGCAAGCCCCTCGCTGATGGGAGGGGCCCCCATGAGAGTCCAGGCAGGGTGGGGCGTGGGCCCTGATCCAGTGCCTGCTGCAAAGCTGTGCGACCCTGGGCCAGAACCTCCGGTGTCTCAGTTTGACGACAGCCGGTTGCTTCTCTCCAGTCCCTGCTTCCGTCTTCACACCACCTCCTCCTCCTCCATGTGTCCATCTCTCCTGTTCTGTATTTTACATTATTTCTAAAAGAAAGGTGCAGGCAGCAATGAAAGAGAGCAGAGGCAGGCAAGAAGAGAGGAGGAAGAAGCACTCCCATTTATTTAATTTACTTGTTCATCTTGGTTGTTCCTCCTGGTCCCAGGACACGAACCTGAACTCTTGGGATGTGTGTGGACTGAGACCAGCCCTGCTCCACCAGGGTGTGCCCTGTTCTGTGTTTTATGAAGATACTTATTGGATTTAGGGTTCACCTGGATCCAGGATGATATCACTTCAAGATCCTTAATTTTATCTGCAAAGACACTCTTGCAAATAAAGTCACTTTTACAGATTCTGGGATGTGGCATATCTTTTGGGGATCTCTGTTTAGTCCACCTGCAAGGACTAAAGTTTTGGATCTAAGCAATGAATCACTTTTATTTTTTTAACCCCTGGCCCTGGGTTGCATCTCTGGGCCCGGGGGCTTTCATGGCTTCACTTCACTGCCCGAGCAACAAGGGTGTGCTAGCGGGGACTCTCTTATGGTGAGGCCTGTCCTTAGCTAGCAGTTGGGATGGCTTTTGGTGGGATGGGAGGGCCCTGTGAGATCTTAAAAGTCCCATGGCAGCTTTCTGATAGAGCTGCCCCTGGCCCACCCACATGTGACTCAGGTGCACCAAAATCCCCTAGCGGGGACCGTGTACACAGCAGGTGCTTAATGCATGTCGAAATGTGCCCCTCTCTAAGGGTGCTTGGAGGACTAGCTGTAAGTGACAAGAGGTTGAGGGTTTGAGAAGGTTGTGGAGAAGAGAGGGTTGAGGAGTGGAGGTGAATGAAGTCAAGACGGATAGGGATGGTTTTACTTCTCACCTTCTCCGGTGACGGTGAGAGGGTGGTTTCTCCAAGTGATTCCTCACCCTGGACAGACTGCAGAGACAGGCCCACGGCGGGACTCCTCTGCTGCTCCCAGTACAGGCCCCCACTGCCAGCTCACTGGTCACATTTGTGGCCTCCTTGCCTCTAGTTGCTCCCTGCTCTGACCACTCAGTACACAGTTGCAACTCCGATGGGCACTCTCCTGCTTAAACACCTCCCATGGCTCCCCATGCCTGCAGAGTCAAGTGTAAACCCCTTCAAGTCGCCACCTCTTAGTAGCTGAGTAAGACTAAGAATCCTGAATTCCTTTTCTACACTCCATTTCCTTCTCACGGTTCCCCAAACCCGCCCCTGGATCCTCCCTCTGGGTTCTCACTGACACTCTATCCTCTTTCTGGAATGAGTGTTTTCCTTCCATGAAACCCAAACTCTGCTCCTCTAAATGACCAGCACTCTTTCTTCAAGCAGCCTTTCCAGATTTTCCAAGGTGAATGTGATCATTTTGTCCCATGACACCTCCCCCTTTCTATATTGTCCTGTTGTTGTTTATGATCAGGACTACATATCCTTTTATTTCCAGTATTGATCACCTCTTTGCGGGCAAGAGCCAAGTTTAGCTCACAGTTGGTTTCCGCACACCTCACACATTTTAAATGAAATTTTTGAGAACCATAAAATATTACATACAAAGTTGAAAGAATGAAAAAAAGAACATCCATGTGTTCTCCCACCAGGCTAAGGAAAAGACATTGCTAATATTTACTGTGTATGATGCTCCCTCCCTTATATCCCCCAGGAAGGTCACCGTTAAGGCCTACCTGCTTCCAGATACAGGTACAACTTACCAGTGCTCAGGGACTGCGTGGAGCCCTCTGGCAAAGCACCAGATTTAAGAACTCTGAAATCCCCTGAAAAAGGAGTTAGGATCCTTGCAGACGCATTTTAGTGACAGTTCCACTACCGTGGGCTGTCTCCTGCTTGGTAACCACCTACAGCAGACAGGTGCACAGTGACCATATGGTGCTGAAGGACACACGTGAGTGGGAAGGTGGTTGGTAGTGGCAGATGAATAGGACTTCTCCATGGATTCATCCCTGAGGGTCCCTGTAAGGACCCCCGGCCGGCTGCAGGAAAACCTCTGCGATGCACGTTTCTGCCCCTAGATGGCACCACTTGACCCCTCTTCACTGCCTAGGCCTTTCTGCGGAGAAAAGGTGTTTTATATTTTGGAGATGATGGGATAGAAACGCTTTAAATGAGAAATGAGACTCTGGCCAGCACACAACAAAAGCAGAGTTAGTTACCAATTCCTGCTGTTTGCTCCTCTGAGATCAAATCCTGGTCCACGGCAGGGTCTACAGGACTTGGGACTGACAGCTGATATGGTAAAAACAGAGCTCAACTTTGAGGGCTTTTGGGAAAATGAAAGGATTTACTTCACATAAAGTGCTTGGAACCGTGTCTGGCACCTTGCAGATGCTCAATAAAATCTGCTGCTCTTTTTCTTTTCAATTTGCAGAGCAGGGACCTGTCACATTGGCTAGGGACAGGCCCTGCTTGCTGCTCCCCTCTGCACCCAGATGTCTGGCACGGAGGTGCTTAATGCATCTTTCTCTCTCTACCTGCCCCCATGGGGGAGGGAGCTGCTTAGAGGAGAAGGCCAGTAGGGTCTCAGAGGGGTGGGCAGTCTGAGCTGTCCAAGCACAGAGCGGGCTTTGTGGTGACGGAGTGAGCACATGGGCACTGGAAGCATGCAAGCAGACTGCACCTGCAGAGGGGACCCAGGTTCAAGGCTGGGTCCTGACGGGTGGCCATATTTCTAAATGAAATGCTGATTATTGCTGGAGCCATCATCTTTCCGAGGTTATGAGAGAGACGGGAAGCAGTGGGAAGGTGGGAGGAGAGCAAGAGGGAAAGGTTCCCTTGTCAAGGGTAGGAGGGGGCTTAGGAGGAGATGCAGAGGAGGTGAGAGGCAGCCCAGGTCTATACCCTCCCTGTCAATATCTAGAAACCGAAACGCTTGAGTGTGAGATGGGGAATGGGTGTCTGTGGGTGGACCCTTGACCTTGGCTGGGCAGGCGGTCATCTTCTGCCGTGAAAGTTGCAGTCTCCTCTCCACTCCCCACACTGCTGTCTTCTGAGGATCCCTGGTCTGGTTTGTGGTCTCCTCCCCAAACATAGTTGCCCAAATCAGAATCACCCTGTCGCCTCTGCTCCCCCTCCCTCCCCACGCCTAGACCACCAGGGCATAGAGGAATTCCAGTCACATGATTGAGTGGGCGCCCTGCTTCTGGCCTTCACCTCAATGCACAGCAGAAGGGCTCCTGGTGGCTCCTCCAGTCAGATCACTCTTTCTGTCTCGTTCACAGCAAAGCCAAGTGATGTGAACTACGGGCCCACGGGGGCCTGGCCCCTGGGGTCTTGGCCCCTGGGGTCTCTTGGCCTCACCTCCTCCGACCCCTGTCTCCATCACGCCCCTCTGGCCACACTGGCCTCTGCCTTTCCTCACACACCCCAGGCTTACTCCTCAGGACCTCAGCCCCGGCCTGCCCTGGGCCCCATGCAGCCAGATAGTTACGCATTGGCTCCCTCGCCTTCAGGTCTTTATGAAACATTCCTTCTACCAAACCTTCCTGACCTCCCTCTTCACATTTATGATCTCGCCTCCTCACTCTGTTCTCCTTTTTACCACAGCAACCCTAGCACATGTGTTCAGCCTGCCTACTTAATTTGAAATCTCAGAGCAAAGTAAAAATGTGGGCTCCTTGCTCAGATATGAGCAAGATTTCAACTCAGTTAGGGCAGAACCCTGCCTCTCCTGAGCGCGGGCCCCGGGCCACCACGGACTTGCACACCTGTGAAGGGACCCCCATGTTACCATCCGCCTCCCCAACTGGAATGTGAGCTCTGTGACGGGAGGCATCTTGGGCTTGCCAGGGCAGTGTCCTGGGCATCTGGAAGATAGCAGGTTCTTAGCCGGCACTTAGTTGATGATGACAGGGTCACACAGAGCCAGCGTGGGGAAGGGGCATCTCACCTCCCGGACCTTGGTCTCCTCCTTCCTGGTCTCTATAGGAATACTAGCGGTGTAGCGTGTAGCAGAGAGTATGTGGTGTCCTAGAGGCGCCGGTGGTAATACATTGGGGTGCGCTGGTCTCTTGGCTGTGGAAGAGGCTGTGCACAAGGTGTTTGGGGGAGGGACACAGCAGGTGACACATTCAGAGTTGGTCTGGAGGGCTGTCTGGGGCCTGTCAGAGAGGGTCAGAGGACAGGCACCAGGGACAGAGGGGCATCTGGGCTCTCAGGCGTGGTGCTTGGAGAAGGAAGGGGGTCCCCGAGCAAGAAGAGCTCTCCCGTTCCTCCTCCTCCTCACCACTCCACCGTGGCCCACATACAGCTGTGAGGTCGAGGCCCCAGAGGGCCACGGGTCAGTGGGGTGCTGCTAGAGCACAGCTCTGCAGGATCTGTCACGAGGCAGCTCGCCCCTGCTCACATGGGTAGCTGTACCTCTGAGGGCCCCTGGAAATAACTGGGGGACTTTCAGGTATGAGGTCCCCAGGTAGGGGCTAAGAACCCCTCAGCTGTGGGCATGCGTGCCAAAGCGGCCACTTTTCCCCCGGAGGCTGGTGAGGGTCCCTTAGCACAGTGCCCCGCACTTAGTCGGTGCTCAGTTGATGGAGTTAACATGATCGGTGTCCCCAGGCTGCCTTCAGGAGGACTCTGCAGGACTGAGGCCGGGTACAGACAGGTGCACGGCCAGGAGGGGAACTCCGCAGTGCTTGTCCCCACCAAGAGGCTCTTGAGAGGAGACTTCCCGAAGGATGGGGTCCAACGTCAGAGGGACCAGTGCTGTGACGGATGTTCTTGCTGCGTCCCACAGATGCTCCAGAGCTTCAGACCTGAGTGTCCACCTGCTGCTGCTCTTTACTGGGACACGTTGGCTTTGGGGGCCTGAGTGATGCCAAGATCTAGCCTCACCTGAGGCTCCATCTTGGCCTCACCACCACTGGGTGTCAGAAGTCTGGGAGTTGCTTTTGATTCTTCCTTCTGCCCTGGCCCCATAGGTCACAGGCGGAGGGCTGAAGCTCCCCTCCCACCTCCCCTCAGCCTCCGCTGCCCCTTCTGTTCAAGCCATTCCCAGGCCTGCCTTTTCCTCTCCTGCTGGGTCCCTCCTGCACACTCCCTGGGAGCTCTAGAAGGTGGAAAACCGGCAGTGAACCTGGGGATTGGGTGCTGGTGCCCTGCCTGCCCCACACCTGTCAGCTGGGGGCGCTCCTGCCCTACCGAACCCCTGCACTGGCTCCGAGAGGGCGTGAGGAGCCTTGAGCCTCTTCCTGCCTGGGCTGCCCCAGCCGGTCTGACTGGTGGGGGTGCGGGGCGCAGAGGCCCGGAATGGGGGTGGAGATGAGGTGCCAGGAGCGGTGCGTGAGCTGTGTGAGCTTCGTGGCTGCATTTATGTTTGTAACTCAGTGTATGTGTCTGTGTGTGTGTGTGTGTGTGTTTGGGGGGGGGAAGAGGGGTGTGAGGGCCAGGGCACTGGGCGCATTCTGGATGGTGGGGAGATGCCCTGGACTCCTGGCTGTCTGGGGACCCTGAGGTAGGGGTACAAGAACTGAGGTGAAAAGTTAGGCCTTGGCCCTCCTCTATACTCTCCTGGGGGGCAGGTCCTCAGTCCTCTGGAAGTGGGGTTTTGAGGTCTGAACCACATTCTTCCCCTTGGGCAATCACAGTGTTGTAACCTCTATTCTTGCAAGTAAAATGGGACAATAACACCAATGCCACAAGACTGTCACAAGAACTGGAGCCGTGTGTGGGCAGTCAGTGGAGGGGGATGGCGGTGTCAACAGGGACCTTGTGGAACATGGCCCCATCTCCTGTGTGTAGTGCCAGGGCCTGAGGGCTGTGCCAGACAGTCTATGCCCTTGGGGGTTGGGGGGCTGGAGTTGCAGGGCAGGGAGGGGCAGCCAGAGGGCTGGTCTTCAGGAAAGGGGCCTCCCTTCTGATGCAGCATGGGGACTGCAGCTGAGCTGGTGCTTGAAAGGCAGACAGGATTCCAGCAGCTGGGGCGCGGGGTGGGCACTCAGGCTGGGGAGGGCTTGGGAGGGCACAGCCACGGAGGGAGGCTAGAGCCACAGAACCCTTCTGGAGAGCCTCAGGGATCCGCATGGCCAGAGCAGACATGGGTGGATAGCAGGGAGGGGCAGGTTGATGTGCTGTGCGGGTCCTCGACTGAAAACAATGATACCCACGTGAATTCCATAGCTATCAGCTAACCACGGGAAGCTGTGTGGGGAGAGTGCCGTGAGAGGAGAGCTTCGGGAAGATTCTGGGCAGCCTGTGGACACTGAACAGGGAGGAGGGCATCTCTTGGCTCAGCATGGGGCTAGAGTGGAGGTGGGGACAGAGTCCACTTCTGGGAGGACAGCTGGGGTGGTGCGGGGCAGAGTGGTGGCCAGGCCAGAGGTCCGGAGCCTGGACCTGGCTGGAGACAGGAGGGATGCAGAGGAGGAAAACCTCTGTCTGGTGAAGCTGCAGCCCAGAGACCTGACCCTGCCTTACCTGTTCTGGAGTCCCCTGCCTCTCCCTACCTCACTCTGCCTCTGGATACCCCACACTTATCCAGGCTTTGGGGATGAGCCCTGATAGGCTAAGGCCTGAGGTGGGGTGATGTATGTTGTGTTGTGATGTCCAGGAGACCCAGGTTGGGGTCACCCTTCCCCACTGTGTTCGGGGTGTGAGACTGTGGCTTCTGACTGGCCCTCTCATTGGGCCTGGCTTTGGACAGGAAAGAGGCAGGCTAAGGGGGCACGCATTCTCATAGGACCACCCTGCTGCCTGGGAGCTGGGGAGAAGGGCCGAGGGGCTGAGAGAAGGCTATGTAGGCCTGATGAGTTTGGGGTGCTCAGTCCTGTCTGAGAGGGGTGCTGGGGAGACTTGTGACAGAAACTGCAGCCCACAGGCCTCAGGCTAGAGCTGAGAGAGAGGGCTTCCCAGCTACAGCAGTGGCCACCATAAAGGCTGGGAGGACAGTGGACACCTTGGGGGCTGGAGGACAGGCAGAAGGGCGCAGAGCTCTCCTGTTTACTGAGACAGGTCCTGGCTTGCTGGGAATGAGCTTGGGCCTGGGGAACCGAGAGGGGAGGTGAGCCCAGCCAGTCAGTCCAGCTCCCTCTTCCCAGGCCCCAGACAGAGGGCCTTCAGCTCACTCTGCTGGGTCTCTAGACCAGGGCAGGGGCTGGGGCTGCTCCCTGGGGGAGGTTGGCATAATTCCAGGGGCCTGAGTTTGCCTCCCTCTACTGAGGTGCAGGTACCCCAGGATCTGGGGTGGAAGAGTGGCTGGGGGGCTGTATGGCAATTGTTCCTGAGCTGTGGGAGCACAGTGGGCACCCGGCCTGCTCTGCTCTGGCTCCAACCTCTGCCAGGGGAGCAGGCAGGCTGCGGCAGGCCCAGAGTCTGAATGACCCTCCATAGGAGTTTAGCTGGGTGTAGGGGCTGCTGGTGTTGGCTGAAGGCCTGCAGTTCTTAGCTGGGGGGCACATCTGGTCCCCAGCCCCTGCCTTTTCCTTGATTTGCAGCCGGACAGCGCGGGATCCGACCCCTGCTCTGGGTCCCTGCCTGGCTGGCCCCACACGCCCGGCTCAGCCCTAACGAGCAGAGGCCCTGGAAAGGTAGTGGCCTGGGAGACACGTGTGGGTAGTTTGGGGAGAAGTGGGTGGTGGGGACTCTGAGCCTGGCAGGGCGCTTAGAGTTGGGTCGGTGTGAGGGGAGAGGCAAAGTGCGAGGTACTATTCTGGAAGAGGTTTTAGGATTAACATAGGGCCTGGGAAGGCAGGTTTGTAGGACTGTTGTGGGTTTGGGGCTGGGGTAAGGGGGTGGGCATGGAATTTTGGGAAAAGTCTGGTCTGAGTGGCAGCAGGTCAGCATAGGGGTTGGGATGGGGCAGCTTGACGACGGGATGTTGAGGATGGGATGGGGCTTGGGCCCCCTGGAAGAACCCAGATTTGGAGTTAAGATGGGGGTTAGGGCAATGTCACTCTGGAAATGGGTCAGCATTAGGCTCAGTTGGGGGTTAGGTTAGGGTTCCTGTGTTCGGGTTAGGTCAGCTGCAGCCTGCTGGGCTGGGGAATCTGACTGTCCGGACTGTGGTCTCCTGCTGTCTGTCTGCCCCCTTCATGGGGATGGCCTCAGCTGCAGTCTTACATGGAGACCCATCCGCTGACTTTGGTTGGTGACAGGACCCTCATCGCCCTCTGAGCCCAAACAGGGGTCTGAGGACACAGCATTCAGCGAGTCCCAGATGCTCCAGGGCCTGAGTACTGGTGAAGCAGGGGTCCCAGTCCACATGACCGACCGGGGGCGGGGGGCTCTTTCCTTCAAGCAAATGCAGCCGCTTGGCCTCCCTCCTGCCGCCTGCCCTCCTGCCTTGGCCACCTCTCTCTCTGGACACTTGTTTGACAGCTAAGCCCCTTCTCTGAGCCACTGCTGATGGTGGGGGCTCAACAGGGCGAGCAGCAGCCTCTCCCGACCACCCTCACTCCCAGGTCAGGGCAGAGAAACCAGGCCTGCGCCTCACTTGGCCTTAACTGGAGTGGGAAGTGCAACGCCTCCCCTTGGTACATTTGAGAGCTGGACTCGGGGACCAGAGTCAGGCCTGTGTCCACAGCATGTCCCCAGCAAGACAGACCAGAGCCTATAACCCTCTCCCCTTTGTTCCACTCCCCTCCCTCTGAGTCTAGCCCCCTGAGGAAGACCACTTTGCAGGCCTCAGGCCTGTGGCTGAACTGGGGGCCTGGCTGTGGGGAGGGGCTCCTGGTCTGGGCCAGAGACCTCCATGCTTCCCTGTGCCCAGCTGCTGTCTCAGCCAGCTGCACCTGCATGTGTCTTGGTGGCCAGCATGAGGGGCTGCCCCTGTGCGGTGGGACTGATTGGGCGGCATGGGGGCACTTGGCTGGGTGTGTCTGCCTGTGACTCAGGCTAGATGCTGAGGCCCTGAGCTGGTGGCTTTGTTCTCCCACTGGTGGGCTGGGATGCATGCCACAGCGCTGAGTCACCAGGGCATGGCCCACTGGATAGGCAGCACCTCAGACACACAAGCCACATGCACAGACACTTACACACCAGGGCAGGGATTCAGTGACCTGGAAGCAGGGGAACCTGTCTGACGTGGGTTCTGTGCTCAGTGCCTTTTCCTTGGTGGTGCTGGGAGCCCTGCCCAAGGTGATCCCTGATGAGCAGGGCTCTGCTCCCTGGATCTCCCACCTGCAGGGGCTGGAAGGAGGTTTGGCATCTGCGACAATGCCAGAGACCCCGAGGGGCACGCGGACTCTCCCTCAGCCCAGTGGAGGGCCTTTGCAGCCACTGTGCGGCCTTATTCAAACTGTCAACCCAGCAGGCCCTTAAAAGAACTCTGGGAGGACACTACTACTCCCCTTTATCTGTGAGGAAACAGGGCTTAGGGGGACTGCGAGTTGCCCACAGTCACCCAGTTAGTGAGTGGCCCGCTTGAAACCTCCTCTTCAGCCTTGACCGTGCTCTTTTCTATAGCAGGTGTGGGGGCATCAGCGGCAGCAGCCAGGCCCCTGCCCTCCACTTCAGTCCAGCTCATCACTGGGAGCCCCCTGACACCACTCCTCAGTCAGCAGGGGCCCCACAGAGTTGGGGTCAATGAGCAACCCTGCTGTCCCACATGGCCACTGTGCCTCTGAGCATGGAGACAAGGCCCTGCTGGACTCCTGGGCAAGGGGCAGGAGACTTGGGCCCTGAGGGGCAGCTCGTTCCATAGGGAGCCAGACCTCATTGCCCCAGAGATGGATGGGAGCCCTGGCCCCTCCCCACTGAGCCTTGCGCATATCTGTGAGCTAGGGGCCAGAAAGCCAGACTGACTGTACATTTGGGGTGAGGGGAAGCAGTACGGGTTAAGGGCATGCGGGCATTCCCGGACACAGCAGTGAGGACAGGAGGAAGCCCAGGGTCCTGGTTCTTAGCCAGGTTTGGGCCCTCAGAGGCCATCTCAGAGGTTGTCGATTTTCTTCCCTAGGTCAGGGGACTGCCTGAGACCCGTTGCCCCCAGAGAGGGCTACTCTGGCAGAGCTGGGCGGTGGGTAGACTGCTGTTCCTGGCTGGCCCCACCCCTTCGTTGGCAACCCCACCCAGTTCTTTGTCAGAGGATGTTCCAGTGAGAGGAGAAAGCACCTTATAAGGTAACAAAGTGTCTGCCAGGTGGAAAGGACTGCTGCCTCCCTGCCTCCAGGACTCTGCCCCGCCCAGGCCAGGGATTCAGTGGAATCCCAGTCCTGGCCTGAGCCCAGCACCCCTCCACCTCTACCCCAGCTCCCTCCTCACCTAGCAGAGCCCCTGCTGCCCACCCCACAAAAGGTGGGGGCACCTGACATGGGGCACCGCCTCACCTGGGAGCCAGAAGGGGCACCTGGGCTCAGAGGGGCAGCTCTGTGTCTGGACCTTGGCTAAGTGACTGCTCCAGTCTAAGCCTTGGTCTCCAGTGTGATAAGGAGCATGGCCAGGGGAAGTGAATTCAACGCGGTGAAGTGTCCCTCACTTCTGGACACTTACCAGGCCCAGACCACACCAATCACACATGGGCACAGCCCTGGTCACTGTCCCCAAGTGCAGGAGCCTGCCTCCCTGCCCTGTTGGGATGCAGAGGGCAGGGCTACCCTCTCTGTTCCAGGGGGGCCAGGGCCATTGTCCTGCTTGGCTCTCCAGCCTGCGTACTTGACACAGGGTGTTCTCTGGATGGAAAGCCCTTTTCAGTTCTCCGCAGTGCCTCCTCGAGAGACTGACCTTTCTCAGAAGCGCCCAGGCCACCCCAGCCCTGCTCTTTGCAGCCCTTGGTGCAATATTGTGTGTTTTCCTGTGGCCAGCACCCTGTGTGTGTCAGAGCACCCTCTTGAATTTCGCCTGGAGATCAAAGCACTGACTTCACATTGCCAAAGTGTTTTTCAAGCATTATCTGACTGGACCCTTGCAATGGCCCTTGTACCTGGACACCTTGGCAAGAGAGTTTCGCAGAGAGTAGCCTAGAGGCAGTCATGCTGACCTTGGACCCCTTGCCCAGTTAGAGGAGAGAGCGGGTCTTCCTGTGGTCCTAGAAACAGTAGAGCTGGGCGTGTCCTTGGATACCTCACTGTGTGCTTGGGGAAACTGAGACTCCGATCTGGGACTAGAGCCCAAGACCCCTGCTCCCCAGGCCTCCCCTGCTCTCCCCCATGTGTCTGGCTGGGCCAGGGTCTGAGGGTTCTGGCTTCTACCGAGTTGGCCCATCTAGGGGAGGACAGGGACAAAGGCTGGCCTGCTGGAGTAGCCCAGCGAGCACCCCCTCGCCCCTGTTTTGCTACAGGAGCCTTCTGACCTGCCCACACTCAGCACAGAGATTACAGAACTCCAGGGAGCTGACAAAGCAACTTCTGCTGTGTGAAGAAAACAAGGTTGAACACGTGAGAATGGCTGAGTTGTCTGCTCCCATTCCTAGTCTCCCTGGGTGGGGCAGTTCTTAGAGACCTGCCACTAGCCCCCTGCCTCAGTGCAGAAAGACCCTTCCCAAGGCCTCTGAGGTGGTTCTGCTTCTTGAAAATCCAGGGGATCAGGGAGCCCCTCAGTTTTCTGCCCGTTTAGAATTCAGACAGTTCTAGCAGGAAGTTCTGCCTATTGTCTGACTTTAGTCTCTCCTGCTGTGTTTTGACCCCCTCTCGGCTTGCCCTGTCCACTGGGGGTGAGACTGCCTGGCGCAGGGGCCACAGTAAATTGGAGGTGAGGACCGCAGTGCCCTCACTCTCTCCTCCACTGTGGGGACTGGGGAATCCCGAGGCTCCATTCTGAATTCTCACTGGGGTGCCCTTGTCCACTGCCCTCCTCCAGTCTGCTGGCCTTGTCCAGGCCTTGCCCACATGTGCATGCTCCCCTGTCCAGAATGCTGCCTGCTGTCAGGGGTCTGTGTCAGCCTCTTCTCTGTGCCCTCACCTGCCTGTGTTCTTAGGCCATGGGCAGTGCCTGACACCAGTTGGGCCTCAATAATTGCTTATGAAGGGCAGTTCTGCAAGTCCCAGCTGAAAACCACGGTTGGCTGACTCTTCCTGACTTTCCAAATGGGAAACTCTAGGGTGGACTCTGGAGGTCCAACTCACAGGGACCTTAGGTTCACAAAACTCTAGAGGGGGCACCCGAGTACCTCTAAAGGGGGCACCTGGGAGCATGGACTAGCTTCCCTCCTGCCTGTGGGCTGGTGCGAGGCCCTGGAAAGGCTAGAGGGAGGAGATGGCAGGGCCTGCTCACAAGCCTCCCTGTTCATGTCACCCACTGTTGCCACTGACTTTTCTCGCCTGGAGCAGGAGCCCTCAGGAGGTTCTAGAAGCCAGGAGGGCCAGGCACAGCAGGCAGAGGGTGTGGTTCCCCTGCTCCCAGACTCAGAGGGGGGCTGAGGGCAGGGTCACAGTCTGTGACAACTGTTAGTTCATCATTTAGGGAACACTTGCATATACAGAGCACTGTGACCCCGGGAGAGGAGAGCACACAGGGACATGAGCACGTGCAGGCCCACCCTGAATCCCGAGGGGCAGGCCGACATGGCTTTGGAAATGGTTTCTTCCAGCTGTCTTCAGAAACTGGGGCTGAGAGGGGGCTGTCTGTGGCCCACAGCAGCATGAGGTGCCCAGGGCTAGAGTCCACAGTCCTTCTCCAGCACCCGCTGCCCATGGAGCCATCTGATCACTGGTGGGGGCTGGGGGGCACAGACAGGGAAGGTGCTCGTGTCAAGGATAGACAGTGACCAATGTATTTGCTGGGGGAAGAGAGAAGCCCAGTCCCAGGAGCGTGCAGTGACTGACAGGCACTGTGTGTGTGTGTGTGTGTGTGTGTGTGTGTGTGTGTGTGTGTGTATGTGCACTCAGACACAATTTGGGAAGACTTGGTTAAGTGTGTGAATGTTTGTAGAGCAGGAAGGGCACACAGCCAGTGCCATATGTACGTTTGCTTTGTTCCTTTGAGGGTGGTAGAGTAGGTGGGCGAGGGTGGGTGGCCATTCCAGGTGGGGGAGCTGGGCGGGGCTGTGGGCAGGAGGAGGGGTGGGGAGCAAGGGTGGTGTGACAGGTGGGCCTGGAGGATGAGTCTGTGAGGAAGGCTTCAGCTCTCTCCGCCTCCTGGGCCAGGAGTGTCCAGAAACTGAGGGACACTTCTGCAGCTGCTGAGCGCTGTGCAGAGGCTGTGGCTGGTGTGGTTTAGGGGCAATGAGGTGGGGAAAGCGTGGCGGGTGAGAGGAGAGGAAAGACCTCTACCAGACTCTGGCTTTGTCCTTCTGCAGGGTTCCCGCCCCGTGCACCGGAAGGCAGGGGCTGAGCGACCCACGGGGTAGTAGGGCGCGGGAAGTTCCAGGGCTGGGTGGCCGCCGGCGCCCTCGAGGGGCTTCTCCCGACCAGCAGCAGCCCGGCGGGGCGGCAGGGGGCGGCGCCCGACCGGCGGTGGGCGGCTCCTCTCCCCATCCTCTGCCGGGCGGGGTGCTGGGAATGCGGCGGGGCTCAGATGTGGCGGCGCCGCCCGCGTCCCGTCCTGTCCCGTCCCACCCGGTCCGGGCCGCCCTGAGCAGCCTCCCTGCCCGGGCATGCCGGCCCGCGGGCGAGCGGACACCAGGTGTCGACGCTGCGGCTGCAGAGGCTTGCGAGCCCCGCCCCGGGCCCTGGCGCCACTCGCGGCCCACCCCGTGACCGAGCGCTGTGGGCACTGACTGTGGGGCACAGACCCCGAATTCCTGAGTCAGGGAACCCTCTGCGGGCAGCGGCATGAGACAAGCCTGCCCTCTGGGTGGGTGGCTCCGGGCCTCCCCAGCCCCTGGTTAGCGCTTCCCACCCATCCTGCGGGAGGAAGCTGGAGCGAGCTGGAGTCCCGGCCCTGGGCCTCAGTTTCCCCATTTGTTAAAAGGGCACTGACAACCTGTTGGGAGCATGAACCCGTAGGGAAGGCACATGGGCAGTGTTCAGACCGTGCCAGACCATTTCTGCCCTCCCAGCCCCCCAAGACTCGTTAGACAGGAGCCTCCCGGTGTGCCCACCCCATCCCAAGCCGTCTGTGTCCTCAGGGTGGGAATACTGAGGGGTGCAATGTAAACTTGGGCCGCTGCTTATGCAGGCTCAGGGTAGCCCAGCCTGGCCCTCCTGTCTGGCGTCTCTGAGTGGAAGCCACTGGGACAGGCCTGGCAGGGGCTAAGCCTTTGTGCTCCTGCAGCAGGGCCAATACAGGGCGTGGGGAGACATGTCATTTCTGATTTGGGGGGACAGACTCAGGTCAGAGACTGGCAGCACTGGCGGTGAGGGACAGGGAGAGTGTAAACCCCATTTCAATTTGACAGATGGGTAAACTGAGGCTCACATTTTCCCAGCAGGTGAGTGGCAGAAGTGGACCAACCCAGAGCCTCGACTCCCAGTCCTGTGTTCTTTCCTTATTTCCTTATCTCTGCACTGTTGGGGTTGGTTTGCAACCACGAAGCCATAGTGGTAGAGAGGGTGTGGGTCACACAGTATGTTCAGGGTCCCCTTTCCTAAATCCAGGCCTCTCTGTGTCACACCAGTGACCCTTTCATTCTGGCCAGCTCCTAGCAGTTCCTGAAGGGACCCTGTCAGCTCTCAGTTTAGGTCCTGGGAGGAGTCTTCTTACAGCCTGCTCCTACCAACAGAGTATCAGCAGGTTTGGTGTGTGTGTGTGTCCCCTCTTTCTAGCCATCAGTTGAGTGGCCCCAGACACAACAGAGCTGGAGCCCTGACAGTCTCCAAATTGGGGGGAGGAGTCAGGAGGTCCAGCTCCTGGTCATAAGACCACCTTCTGTGGACTGTGTGATTAGAACAAGTTCCTTCTCTCTGGGTCGGTGTCCCCATCTGTAAAGTGATTAGAACAAGTTCCTTCTCTCTGGGTCGGTGTCCCCATCTGTAAAGTGAGGGGGTAGTGACATTCATGTGCTGGGATGTCACCCCTTGGAGGGTGTCTATGATACCTCTACACCCCACACCTGTGATTTGAGGTGGCCCTGACCTATTTTGGAGGGAACTAGAAGGGATGAGTCTAATTAGGTTGCACTGACTACTTTTGGACCAGTTTAGTTTCCAGAAGAGAGAAGAAAGGAGTTCTTAATGTCTGCTGAGTGTGATTGCAGTCCCTACCAGGTGTCCCCCTGCCTGCCTGGGTGTGAGGAGAGGCAAGGGAAGGAATCCCACATAATCCTTTTGTGCCCTGATAGACTGGGGCCTTGGTAGCTAAAAGCCACACTTTCAAGAGGTGATCAGCCATGTGACTGCTCCTGGTCCCTGGAGAGCTCTTTGGACTTAGTTTATCTGTCCTGCACCCTCCCAGGACAGGGAGCTCCTCTCCATCAGACCACAGGGTGGCCATGAGGGGTAGCCTGGCAGGGCAGGGTTTTGAGAAGAGACTTAGTGTCCTAGAAAGAAGAGGCCACAGGGTTATGGCGGTTTCCTTTTACTAGGAGGCCACAGGGAACCAGTGTGTGTAGGGGGCAAGGCATAGTCGGCCCAGGGTGTCCCCACCACTCACTAGGCCAGAGCTTGTGGGCAATGGCATTGGGGAGGGGCTGTCAAGCAGGCTCCCAAATGCACCCTAACCGACTGTGGACTGGGCAGAGTCTATGGTGGCTTGGAGAGTGAATAACTCCCGAAGTCCTCCATTTTGTCCCTCATATATTTATGGCCAAGAGGAAGAGGGAAGGCAGTAGGAATGCAGGAATCCTGGCCAGGCCCTGTCCCAACAGGCTGTGCGGATGGGCCAGGCTCCCTGTGGGCCCACGTGCTCAACTCAGCTGCTAGATGAGCAGTCTGTGTAAAGAGCAGAGACACACAGAGCAACCCTGCGTGTGTGCACACACGTGTGCACGCCAGAGCCACGCTCAAGCCTCGGGACTCACTGCCTCAAACAGCAGCTGGGAAGTCTCCTTGTGGTGATGAGTCACAGCTGTGCTGGGCCTGGGGGGGTTCCGCCGCTGATACTGAGTGCTTCATACCTACCAGGCCTGATCCAGGCATTAGTTTCTTGAAGTCCTTTTTTTTTTTTTTTTTTTTTCTTTTTAAAGGAAAGGCACAGGCAGCCATGAAGTCAGGAAGAGAGAGGAAGAAGCACTTTGTTCATTTTAAATTTAGTTGTTCATATTGGTTGTTTCCCTGGACCTGGGCCTTGAACTGGAGATCTTGTGATGTAGGTAGTCTGCACCACAGTGGATTAACCCACTGGGCCATCAGGGTATGCTAGTTCCTTGAATTCTTACAGCCCAACAAACACCCTCATTACCCACTTTTTTTAAAAAAGCATTTTATTTTTATTTAGTTGTTCACACTGGTTGTTTCCCCTGGACTGAGACTCAAACCCAGGGATATGTGGCCTATGCTCCTTCAGAGGCAAATGACCCAACCGTTATTGGGCCAGGGCGTGCCCACTACCCCCTTTTTACGGATAGGGAAACCGAGGCTTTGAAAAGTTACACAGTCAAGTTCACAGAGCAAGTTTGTAGTAAGGCTATGCCAGGGTTCACACAGATCTGCCTGACTCGAGAGTCCCACTTTACCTGGCGAGCATCGGCTGGACGTGTGTGGGTTGGGGGACCCTGTGGCTGTGATGGACCCGAATCCCTTGAATATCTTAGAACAGAAGATGGATGCTGAGTCCATGCATGGAAGTGGGTGCAGTGCTCACGCTTGTGCCCCGGACACACCTTATGCTCATGTACACACAGGTGCACACGGAGAGCACACATGTGTGCAAGCGTGTCTATATATAGCTACGTGTCTGTCATAGGTAGTCCTCATCAAAGGCTGCCCTCTCTCTGACTCAGCCTCTTCTGTCCCCTTCTTGGGCTCCTGGTTCGGCTCATGTTAATGGCATCAGGAGCTCTGAGGGCTTGAAGGAAGGCATTTCAGGGCAGGGTAGGCTTGGCAGGGAAAGGTTAAATAGGAAGAAAGATGGGATGAGAGGCATTGGATTTTGGGACAAAGACTTGGGTTTTTTTAATCCCAAGCAAGGGCAGAGGACCCATTGTGCACTGACCCAGGGACTGGGAGAATGCACCTGGGTCCTGTCGCCATCTATGCGTGCGCCGGCACCCTTTTCTCTCCCCACACTCCGAGAGAACTCTGGGGCGAGGGGGGCCCAAGATGGGAATGTTGAGCCTCCCCGTTTTTTCTCAGTGGAGAGCATGGCAGAGCCCAAATTCTTGCCCCAGGTACCGCCCGTGGCAGGGCCACGCTGCAGCCGGCCCTGGAGGTGCAGGCGGGACAGTGGTCAGCAGGGGGCGCTCGGAGCCCGCAGATGACGGGGATCCGCGGTGCTGGCGGCCCGGGAGAGCCGCGGGAGCGACGGGAACACCCGGGCGGACTCATCCGCAGGTGGGGCGGGGGTGAAACTGGGGCCGCGGACTTTTCACTGCGATGCACAGATGTACCCCTCCCCAGAAGGGCAGATTCCCAACTGCCCCGCCAATGGATTCAGACTCTCAGAGGGACAGGTGCAGGCATAGCTCCCTTAGAGCTAGAAGGGTCTGGGCGAGCCCGAAGGAGGGGTGGGAGGGGCGAGTGATCACACGGGTCGCGGGGGCCCTCTGGCGAGACAGGGCTGCTGGACCATTGTGACGGTGAGGGGCTGCTTGAGGAAGGGCTCTGGAGCTAGACAGGTGAGGTCTGGTTGTAGCTCTGCCTTGGGGTGACCCTCAGCAAGTCACTCGCCTGAAACAGGGTCCCCGTCTACTGCCCTATCCCCCCCATCCCCGCCGCCCCTCACTGACCTTGCAAGCTATGAGGTGGTGGAGGGCGTCACAGGTGGCTGGAGCCGCCCTCACGAACATTCTTCAACAGATATTTGAGGAGCCCCTGCTAGGTGCCAGGCCCTTTGTGAGGCACTGGGGTGCAAGGATGAGTGAGCCCACGACAACGTCTAGTGGGGGAGGTGGGCCCCCACCCCACTTTGATTCCTTGAAAAGGAAATGATGGGGTAAAAGAAAGGCTGCCTATCAAATGCCAGTGGAGACAATTCCTGAAAGGACTGTTGTGCGCTGGCTCTCTTCCTCTTACCCAGAAGTTGGATCCTGTGACTGCTCCCCATATGCTCTGTGTCAGTCACAACTGGAGTTCTACAATGACCTGGAACCCTGGCACAGTCTACCCTAACTCTGCCCCATCCCCTCCACTCTTCCCTGCCCCTCCCCTGCAGCCACACTGGCCTCCTGGCAGGTAAGGAGGTCCTGCCTCCAGCTTCCCCAGTGTCCCCTCTGCTGAAAAGCTCTTCCCACAACGCCTGCTGCCTCTGTCTCCTGGCTTCTGGTGACATGGCCCCTTCTTAGCAAGGCTCCGCCACCCCGCCAACACTCCTGTGCTCTTTTCTGGCCTTTTTCTCCACATCATCTTTATGGCCATCCATGGACTTCGTCTTTTACAATTCTTTCTCTCCGTCTCACCCATGAGAAGGTGAACTCCATGTGAAGAGGGGGTTTGTTCACGCAGAGTCTCCAGAGTGTAAACGTGCTGGTGCCTGGTAGGCACCCACAAATATTTGTCAAGTATTGACTGTGAGGTGGCATGCATGCCGTGGGGCTGGTGACAGGTCTTTGAGGCACCAACCCATCAGGGGCAGGACCGGTGGGGGTGGTTGGGGGGGGAGAAGACAGGAGTATTCTAGTTCTTTTTGCTCTTTTGGGGGCAGAAGTTGAGTGACTATGGTAATTGTACCAAACTCAAATATCTTAATTGGGACGGAGAGGCAGATCTCTGCCTTTAAAGAAATGAACAATGCAGAAAATCTAGACAAAAAGGAGGGTGTTTATTATTTTTAAAATCTTTTATCCTTAGTTTATTTTTGAGAGTTAACTGACAGAACATTATATATTAGTTCAGGTATACAACAAAATGCTGATACATATATGTACATATAATGGCATATATATTTAAAATATATATGAAGTATATATTTAACGTATTTTCCCACCCAACTTTTGGAAACCACCAATCTGTTCTCTGTTTCCATGAATTCTGTTTCTTTTAGATTCCATACAGTATGTGTCTTTTTCCTTCTGACTTACTTTATTTCATACAATACTATCAAGTTCCATCCTTGTTATTGCAAATGGCAGGGTTTCTTTTTATGACTGAATACTATTCTACCATATATACATAGATACATCTGTATGTGTGTCTCCACGTGATTTACGTACACACCTGGAGACAGGTACTGACATTGTTTCCATGTCTCGGCTGTGGTGAAGGACCCTGCCGTGATCTGGGAGTACAGGCACCTCTTCCAGACAGCAACTTTTTCCCTTTGGATGTGCACTCCGAAGTAGGTGTGCGAGATCATATAATTCTATTTTTAATTTTTTGAAAAGCCTCCACACTGTTTTCCATAGTGGTTGTGCCAGTTTAGATTTCCAACAACAGTGCACAAGAGTTCTCATCAAAGCTCACTGTCTTTTCATCTTTTTGGCGATAATAGCCATTCTAACAGGTGTGAGGTGATAATTCATTGTGATTTGATTTGCATTTCCCTAATAATATGTGATGAATATATATATATATATATATGTACTTGCTGGCCATCTATATGTCTTCCTGGGAAAAATATCTCTCCAGGTCCTCTGCCCATTAAATAATTTTTTTTTTGCTATTGAGTTGTATGAGTTTTTTATATATTTTGAACATTAACTCTTTATCAGCTATATGAATTGCAAACGTTTTCTCTCATTCCGTAGGTTGTCTTCATTTTGGTGAAGGTGTCCTTTGTGCTGAAGAAGCTGTTGAGTTGGGTGTGGTCCCACGTGTTGACAGGGGTGGGGGGTTGGGGGGGAGGTTTGTTGTTTCAGAACTGAAGTTTCCAGCAGGCGCGTGCAGGTGTTACACATCTCCATCTGAGCACAGGTGCAGCCTGCCTTCTGGAAGCCCCCACAGGCCGTGACCACCTGTCTGAACAATCACCCACTCCTTAAGTCCTAACTCTACCCCAAGGATGAAAACATTTTACTCCCTCCAATTACCTGCCCCAAGACCAAGAGGCAGCTTTCAGGGGCCCTCACCTGGGCTCCTGTGTTGGGTGAGGCCACCTCTTTCTGCCCGAGGGAGGCTATTATCTCTTGTGTTTACTCATCTCTGGAATACAGTAGTGTTTCCCTTTGTTCTTTGAATTTTCAATACCCACACAACTGAACTGCTGTTAGACCTGTTTGAAATGTCAAGGCTGGATCCTCTTTTCCTAAATGGCTCCCAACCGATACACAGAGAAGGAAAAATCCACAGGATAAAACAGATTGTGCTCAGTGTTATGAAGAACATAACACAGGGCAATAATGAATAGGAAAAAAAATAGTGTGGAGGCAGTAGAGCATTATTTATTTATTTTAAAGAAGCATTTGTTATTTTTTCCATTTATTTAGTTCATTTTAGTTGTCCCCCCGCCCCCACCCTGGGTCCTGGGACTGGAACCTGTGTCTTTGGGCTGCATGAGGACTGCTCCATAAGTCTGGGCTTAACAGCTGAGCCACAAGGGTGCGTGTGCCTCAAGCAAAAGTAGGGGGTTATTTCAGACGGGCATTCAAGGAAGGCCTCTTGAAGGAGGTGCCATTTGAACTGGTAAATGAGAGGAAGCCAGAGCTGGGCATGAGTATTTCAAATGGGTCAGGATCTCTGAGGCCTGTGGGCTATGCCAGCTCACTCAGTGGCAAGTCCTAAGCCTGCCCCTTTCAGGGAGGGTAGAGGAGGGGAGGGGAAGGTGGGCAGAGATGGCACAATCTGTGACTCCAACTCTGGAGATTCAGTCCTGGGGTCTGTGAGTGTTTAGGCCTGAAATTCGAGCTAAGTGTGTAGGGCTCTGAGTTCAGGCTTTAACTCTTGAAAAGGGCAGAACAGCCTCCCTGCTTCCTTCGCCTCCACAGGTGGGCGGGGCTGGGGGCGGGGTTGGGCTCAGGCTCTAAGACGTGCTGGTCTCCAGGCGGCCGGCAGAGGGCAGTGGTTGCTACGGGAACCGCCCCCCTCCTCGCGGGGAGGCAATGACCTTTCCCTAATGGAATGTGGGAAGTCAGCTTCCGGAGGGAATGCGAAGGTTGCCTCCACCTCTTACCCTCTCTAATCCTCAGTTCCCTACCACCCCGATCTTTCAGGCCTGGACTTTCCTGGAAGAGAGCTGGGGTCGCAAGTGAGACTGGGCAGGTGGCATGAACGCTGGCCTAACCACTCCTGGGGGCCACCTGGGCTGGGTAGGGGGCAGCTTCCAGCTCCATTCCCGGCAAGGGGAAAGGCTTTCACAAGTTAGCCTGTTTGTTATGATTGCTATTTGTAAGTACAGCGTGTATCAGGCACTGAGCTAAATTCTTTAATCATGCATCATCTGGTTAAAGCTTCACAACCCATCACAGGAGGCAGGTCCTCTCTCTCTGGAGGCTGCTCAGGAGCACACAGAGCCAGGATTTGCTCTGCAGACCTGGTCAGACCGTGACTGCTGATTCCCCGCAGGGCGAGTTGCTCAGGGAATTGAGGTGAGTTGTGAGGGATCAGCAGGACTTTCCCGGTGTTGACAGAGAAGGATCTGTGCAAGTGCTCATCTAACTCCTTTATTTTACAGACGGGGAAGCAACTCCAGAGAGGGGACTGCTTGCCCAGGGTCCCCCAGAGGGCACAGGGCAGACCACACGAAGCAGATCCCAGTCAGAAACCAGAAGCCCTGAGAGAGCTACTTAAGGTCCAGGACTCCATTTTACCATTTTTTCCCTCCTCCCTCCCCATGCAGGCTAGCGAGTGTATGTGCACACACACGTGCGTGCAAACACGTGCACGCACACACACACACACACACACACACACATTTGTCCTTCATGATACTGCAGCTCTCATACCTTCCATTCTTGCCTTCATTCATTTCCCAGCATTGAGTAAGCACCAACTGTCTAGCTTGGCACACTGCTGCACACGGGGGCCACAGTCCCCGCACCGCTGGCTTATCTGCTGGTGGAGGCTCCCGATTACCCCACATTAGGACATGTGCTCCCTATTCTTCCTCATTCTCAACTCAGACTTCCCGGCTCATGTCTGATAGCTCAGAGTCCACACAGTGTCCCGTCTGGAGACTGAGCAAATCTCCTTTCCTCCTCCATTTCTATTTACTTCTTTGGCAACCCCAATACCTACCCCTTTCAAGCCCACTCCCACTCCTGCTCCAGGAAGCCCTCTGACTAGCCCCCAAACCTGCCCTGCAGGCCTCCTGGGCTGAGGTCTCGAGTTCTGCCCAGGTACCTCTGGTTCTGTGTGTCCCTCTCTTTCCATGTGGGTCTCTCCATCAGTCCCTGGAGCTTTCCACACACGGGAGCCAAGAATCCCTTCCAGCTCTTTTCCCTCAGGCCCACAGAGGCCTGAGAAGGGCCGGGCGGGGTGGTTGTCCAGCTCACCCCCAGCACACTGAGTCTGCTTTAAGCCCTTAGTGGAAGGTTTCTCTGCAGTCACTGGCCTGCTGACTTGTCAGTCCTGGCACAAGACTCTGAGTCTGATCTTTTATGCTGAGCCCAGGGACGCAGACTGGGCACCCACTGTTGGGCACCTGCTCACCCGCCCCCCACTTTGTTTGAAGGTGGGGCCTTCAGTCTCTACCAGCTCCTGGTTTGGTCACCTTTACTGCCCCTGTGGCAGGCTGTCTGCAGGTAAAAAGTGTTTCCATGGAACCAGAAGCTTCCTTTCACCTGTTGGGCAATCGCAGTTACAGTGCTGGGCTGCTCTGGGTCCCAGCTAATACCTGTCCTGCTTGTCTCACTGGTGGTTCGGAAGACCAGAGATCAAGGAGAAGAAACAGCCAGACCGAGGTAGGGGCTTATTGTTTTACTCAGAGCAGGGGTGGTGCCCCTGGCCTGTTTGCTGAATCACTGCAGAGGGCAGGGTGGGAAGTGGGAGGGAGGAGGGAATCTTTAAAAAGAGGGGACTCAGACTGCAAGACTTCCAGAGAGCTGTTCAGGATGTGTCTGTGGGTGAGGGGCTGGAAACCCTTGTCTGGGTGGGCAAATCATTTTTTCCATTCATTCATCCACTCATTCTACACAAACTGTGTTCCTTCATTGTGCCAAGCATTGCGTGAACTCTGGGGGTACAAAGGTCAAGGAGATTTGCTTTCACTCTCATGGGATAGTGAGGCTAGGAGACCCTGGTTGGGGAGGTGTATCATTTATTCATTCTTTTAGTCATCTTGCATTTTGATCACCTACTTTGGGCCAGACATGGTGTGAAGCCCTGAGGATGCGGAAGGAGTGGAGGGTGTTTTGGGGATAAAAGGCACAAAAGAAGGCATCCAAAGCTTGGCTCAGGCAGAGGATCAGGGAGGCGGGACACAGAGATGAGTGGTGGATGATATGGCCTCTCCCTAAGCTTCCAAACCGGGACCAGCACACACTAGGTCTGTGCTCAATACATGTTTGAAATGTATGACCTGTGTGTGTGGAAATTTCTAAATAACTTGTGAGCCAAAGGATAAAGTCATTTTAAGTAAATGCTCATAAAAAAGCTACACATGAAAATGATGGGAAACCATCAAATGGACATGAATGATTATGCTGAGTGACATACAGAAGGAGAAAGACAAATACCAAATGATCTCACATGTGAGGAACAGAAAGAAACCAAGCCAACGAACACACAAAACAAAACAACAACTAACCCTTGGATTCTGACAAGAGAACTGAAGTTACCAGAGGGGAAGGGGATGCGGGGGAGCAAAGGACAGTGGCATCAGTGGACAGTGGGAGGGTTTTAGAACTTTGGGAGAGACAGCGTGGAATCAGACAGTTGAGAAGTGTCCACTTGTATTCCTCAAACAGTGTTCTCAACCAATGCAATCTCAATTTTTTAAAAAAGGAAATTTATGTTCTTCAGAGGATCTTATATTGAAAAAGAAGAGATGGAAAATTATTCAACTCCAAAAGCAGGAAAATGATAAAAAAAAAAATTTCATGCAAAGTAGAAGGAAGGAAATAATGCATCATATTTTTTGACATGAAATTCATCCAGATATTCAAATTAGTGTTCAGAAATTCATAATAGAAAAGAGATGCAGCGAGGGGAGAGGCGGTGTGGCCCTCTGGGAGTGGCTTATCCATCATGGCTCCCACCCCTCAGGGGCCTCAGGAGAGTGAATAAACTGTCTCTGGACTTCCAGCCCCAAGACTTGGCTCTGCTGTGCCCTAGGCTTATTTGTCTGTGTTTAGACTCCTGTTTTTAATCCATAATCCATCTTCTATAATAACAATGACATCACCGTTAATCCTTTACATTTGTTAAGCTGTTACAGCACAGCCTGCCTGCTGGAAGCAGGAGACTGATGTCCCTCAGTGCCCCAGCCGCCCCGAGAGCCAAGGTGATGTTCTAGTTCACAGGCGAGGAAACTGAGGCTCCATGTCGGTGAGGTTTCATTGCCAGTGAGTGGGTGAGCCAGAGCACGAATCCATCAAAGCCCCTTCTTTGTCCCCAAGATTCTTTCCCCTAAGACACCTGTTTCTTTAGTCTGTCTAGCTCACTGAAAGCTCTGCTCCCTCCAGGCAGCCTCTTCTGATTCCTGGGTCCCCTCCATAAGCAGCCACCTCCGCACGTGGGTAGGAGTACAGGCTGGCTATCTTGTGTAGATAGTTTATGGCCAATCTCTGACGGTGAGCTGTCGGAGTGGAGGCTGGGAGGATCTGAGGTGTCACCGCGCAGGGCTGGCCTTGAGGGAGGTCCTCAATCTTTGTTGATCTCGAATTTAATTTGGCAGGATTCGACCTGTGCCTAAATATATTCTGGATTGTGCCACCCCCACAGCTGGGCAGAATGCTTGAGAAAGATCCCTGCCACCACCAGGGAATCCCCTGTGTCTGTGCTTGCTGAGGCAGCCCACAGGATGCCTGCGCACGTCAGGAGGCACTAGGAACACAGGTCCACACCAGTCTCCTTGGTGAGTGGTGGGGCAGGAGATCTTTCTGGTGCAAGTTGCATTGGTCCGAAGCTATAACTAGGTCCTTGAACCCTTTCCCCATAAATGAAGAATTCCCCAGGTCCAGTCGCCTGGTTGACCAGTGACTGACCGATCCTAAAATGGGGGGTAAAAATAGACACACAGCTTTATCCAAGGGGAAATCTTACCACTTTATTCATCCCTTAGCAGGGAGAAGGGGACATTGCCCTCAAGACAGTCAGCCAGTAGGGTGGGTGGCTGGGATATGCGTTGTCTATCTGGATAGTATAACATATAGCCCTGATTATGCAGAAACAGGAAGGGAAGCAATAAGTTAAAAGCCACATAAGTTATGAAAAAATAATATATATACTTTATATCTTGCATCCCCACTGAGGATTCGCTCCCTTGGAAACCAATAAATAGCTGGAGAAAAGCAGCGATCAGCACCCTTTGAGTTCCCTCCAGCCTGAGAGCCAGCAGCTCTTTAGCGTCCCCCACAGGCCGGAAAGACCTTGGGCCACAAGTCCTGGAAAATGAGATGAGTGGAGCGAACAAACAAGGAGGAGGGGCTGAAGAGGAGGGGAGGCAAGGGGCAGGGAGGGAGAAGAGAGGGAGAGGGGTCTTATGGACTAGGAGGCTGGAGTTACTAGCCCCAAAGGTGAGAGACAAGAGGAAGATGCAGAATGTCTCAGTGGAGCCATTAAAGGTTGTCCTTAGGGCTTCCCAGCAGGACTTCAAGGGCCCAGAAGCTCCCAGACCTTCTTGGATGGTGGCTTCTTCCTGGTCCCACTGAGGCAGGGGAGTGGGCATGGAGGAGTGGGGGGAGGGAAAAAAAGGGGCTCTAACCCCATGGGCGTGGGGTGTTTCTGGACTCCTCAGTGGGTGCAAAGGCAGGGAGGGCCAGGCTGTTTGGGAGAGAGGAGAACAGAGACCCTGAGTGGGTCTCATGGGAAATGGGCTTCATGTAGGTGTGGGTCCCCAGGACCTGGTACACCAAAGCCAGGTTTCAGGCTGGCCAGTGCCTGGATGGGGGCAGAGCTCAGCTCCCAGGCAGGGCGGTGAACCCAGCATGGCAAGGAGGAGCAGGAGGCTCTAATTTTCCTGCCCCCGGATCTCAGGCTACCATCCAGCCTCCCTCCCAGGGAGTTCATCATGGCAAGAATACTTTCTGGAGAAAGCGCCGGGAGTTGGCTGGGGTAGCCTGTCCAATTCTGACATGACCCACTGGGAGGACCCTCCCAGGAGCTGGCAAGGGGGCAGCTCTTGGGCTGATCTCAGAAGTCCAGGCTTCGGACCTCAACACCCTGGGGCTCCCTACTACTGTCAAGTCTCGGGGGTGCCCAGGTAGTGCAGGAAAGCCGGGGGTGCTGAGCACCCAGTCCCCCCAGGATCTCCAGATATGGGGAGGGTGCCCAGACCGTCCGCATCAGCCCCCGGGCCATGGCCGACCAGGGCTGGGTGAGTGTGGGCACCAGCCTCAGTTCCGAGGCAGAGGCAAGGCAAGGCTTGAGATGTGAGTTTAGGGCAAGGGTTGGGCAAAAAGGGCAAAGGGACCTGGGTCAGAACCTCTGTTGGGGGAGGGACCTCAGAGGGCTGAGGTGGTGGAGACAAAACTGATCCGCATTCCAGTTTACCCCATCAGAAAACCTTTGTCCAGAAGGCTGGAGGGGCGGGACTGTGAGACAGGGACATGGAGAGTAGTGACTAGGCTGGTATACTCTGATCCCAGCCCTGGGAACCCACGAGAAAGCAGTCACTGTTTTGAAAGCTCCTAGAGGCTCCAGGTTGCTTGCTTGAGTCTAGCTTACATCCCTCCTGCTGCAGCAGGGGTGAACTGGGCTCCTGGGGTCCAGCTGCCTTACTCTGAGGCTTCAGACTCCTGCAAGAGGAACTTCTCTGACATTTCGGTGATTTGGATCACGGGGCCTTTCTTCTTTTTCTTCTTCTGGGAGGGAGCTCTCGAGAGCCTGGACTTGGAGGCAGCTACAGGGAGCAGAGAGGGTGGGGGAGGGAAGGGGCTGGAGGTGGTTTTGGGGGTCTCTTAAAATGATGCCTTTTGGGTCATGGTCCCCACACCCCAAACCCCTCCCACCCTGGGTGTGTGGGGTAAAGTAGACATACCGACTCTGGATCTGGACTGCACAGCACTGACCACAGTGGCTGAAGGTGAGTCCATCCTGTGGGAAGAGGGATAAGACATGCTAGGAAGAAGGCCTGTGACTAAAGTTCCTCCAGGACTGGGGCCTTGGGAACTGGCAGGTGGGGGCCAAGGTTGGCAATTCTTGACTTCACTCCCAGCCCTGGGTTGCCCTGCTGTGTGACCCTGCTGTGTAATGACCTCTCTGGGCCTTTGTCCCCATGCGTACACGATTAACATTAGCTGACAGCCTGTATGAGACATGCACTTGCAAGCAGAATTATATTAAACTCCCTTCCATAAGTGGGCCATTGTTGTGCTCAGTCCATTTTCCAGATGGGAAAACGGAGACTATAATGAACTAGGCCAAGATCCCAATGTATAAGTGGCCCAGTCAGGACAGGAACCCAGACCTCCCAGGATCACAGGGCCCTGATGCAGAGGGAGGCTGGCTTGGTGTGGGACTGGTCCTCCTGCCCTCTCTGCCCAGGTCCCACCCGAGGCTCCGTGCCTCACCGGCTCTCCTCGCCCTCCACCAGCTTGCGGTAGGTGGCGATCTCGATGTCCAGGGCCAGCTTGGTGTTCATCAGCTCCTGGTAGTCACGCAGCTGCCGCGCCATGTCCTTCTTGGCCTGGTGCAGGGCGTCCTCCAGCTGAGCCAGCTTGGCCTTGGCGTCCTGGAAGGCCAGGTCACCCTGCTCCTCAGCCACCTTGATGTTCTCCTCCAGTTTCAGGCACTACAGTCAGGAGCACAGAGGGAGGGGATCTGTGAGCCGGGCGGGAGGGAGAGAGGGCCAGGAGCCACTCTGCCCTTGGTGGCGGTGTTTGTGGGGAGAGAGGGCTAAGCAGCAGCATTCCTGGTTGGTAATGGGCTGCATCGCAGTAAGAGGGAGTTCAGTTAGACTGAGAGAGACACTTTCTGAAGGTCACCAAAGAGGGAAGCACCACAGTCTCCAAAGGAGCCAGCTGTCCTTACTGGGTGCATCGCCCTGAAGGCTTCCTGGCTGGAAGCTGGGGGTGTGGCCTATGCCACGTTTCTGTCTAGATGGCTGGCAGCCGGGAGGGAGGTGGTGGGCTCTGGGTGTGTGCCGTGAAGTTCCACCGGTCCTGGGCAGCTCACAGAGCACTCAGGTAGCAAGCTCATAACAGTCTTAGGAGGACAGGTGAGGAAACAGAGGCACAGAGGTGCTGGGTCCCAGCCGAGGGTCACACGGTCAGGTTCTGCATTCACTCATAAGTGACTGTGTGTGTCCCTGTGCCCGCTTCATGCCCTGCTGTAGGTGGCTCCTCCAGGCACTCAAGTGGGTCCTCCAGACACTCACATGGCTCTTGATGGAGAGGATCTGGGATCGTAGCTTCTGGATGCGCACGTTGAGGTCCGCGATCTCGCTGCGGCTGTTCTGGAGGCTGTTTCCATACTCAGCAGAGCGGGCAGCCCGCTCCTCCAGCTGGAGGGCGCAGAGGGGTGGTCTGAGGGGTGGCTCGCTGTGGCCCTCCCTGCCTCCCCAGCCCCTCAGCCACGCCACCTACTCTGAAGCCCGCCACTCCCTCATCCACCCCCTCATGTCCCTCTCCAGACGGCCTCCTCCTGGCTGCCCTGAGTGAGCCCAGCTGTGCGCACCTGGCCTGGTCTTCTGTGTGGTAGCATTTCTGGGGGCTTCTGGGGGTGCAGACAGTGGGCTCTCCTCATCACCCCTGGGGCCCTGCATGGTTCTGGGTTTGTACATTCTCCGTACTTCCCTGTGACCCGGCTGCTGTGGGCTTCTCTCCTGCCCCCAGGACCACCCTGAGCTTCCTCAGGAGACACAGCTGCAGGGCCCTCAGCCACGTGGTGCAGCCCCTGTCCCCTCCCCGGCCTGTGCCATCAGCCCCTGACCTGGCTCCGTGAGTGCGCCTCGGCCTCCTCCAGGCTACGAGCTGCAATGGCTTCATACTGCATCTTAACCTCCTCCACGATGCTGCTCAGGTCAATGTGGCAGCGTCGGTCCATGTCCACAGTTACTGACACATCCTTCACTTGGGCGGCCAGGTCCTTCAGCTCCTGGCCGGGCACAAATGAGGGAGTTCAGGGATGGTGGGGGCCCAGGACTTTCATCCACCCACAGACATCCATGTCCCTTCGTCACCAGGTTACCCTCTTCCTGGCTCCCTTGGGAGAGGGTCAAGGGATTAATGCCTCCCTGCCAGGCCTTCCTAGCTGGACTCTTGGGAAGCTGCTGGCCCCTGCTCCCCCCACCTGTTGGCCTCTCCACAGAGGAGAGTGATTAGGGAGGGTTTCTTGGTTCCAGAGTTTCCTCCTACAAGCCTGGTCTTCCTCAGTTTCCCCACTGTCTGTGGTGCTGGTGGGGCCCCTTCCTCCTGGAGGATGGGGAAAGACCCAGGCTGTCTGGCCCTCTGCTTCTTGTCCTCCAGATGACTGGGTGGGGGCTCCCTGAGGACCTGCTAGAGCTGCTCTCATCTCCAGACCCCACTCTGACAAGAACATCTCCGTTTATCGAATAAATGGTGGAATGGAAAGTTACGGACGATGAGGGCCCTGGTGGGGCTGGAGGCTGTTCAACACGTGCGCCCCAGCCTCCCGTAGGGGCCACAGCTGAGGCACATCAGGGTCACCCTGGACACTCCCTGTCACCGCCCAGTCTGACTCAGAGGCCTGCCTGGCTACAGCAGGATTTCCCCTCTGTCCCCTCTTCTCTGTCCTCTTCTCCGCTTAGAAAATGCCAGCCCATGTCCTCAGGGTCCTCCCACCTGCCTGGGGCTCACTGGGGCCAGGCTGTGCACTAAGCCAGGGTCTGCAGAGCTGCTTGCGCCCTTCCAGGCCAGAGGCTCCGGTGACTTTTCTGTCACCCTGCAGCTTGCCCGCTTGCTGGTCAGAATGCTCGGGGGTGTGTCGAGAGGCAGGTGGGGGCAGGGTCTTCATGAGAGACTGCCAGGAGTTGCCTCCCAGGCCGGGGGTCTGCTTCCCCAGAGGGGGTCTGGGCTACTCTGTGTGGAAAGGAGGGGGAAAAGGGCCGGCAGAGTGTCATGGACTGTGCTTGTACAGAGAGGAGCGTCAGGGGTGGAGGAGACGAGGTGACAGTGGGGCTCCCCTGGGGGAGGGGAGGGGAGGAGGGGCCCCGACCGCACAGTTCACCTGACAGGTGTTCATAGCCCACTCTCGGCCTCTGTTTCAATCATCAAATTTAGGTCAGTGTTCTCACGTTCTCATTTATATGTGTGTGTGTGTGTGTGTGTGTGTGTGTGTGTGTGTGTGTGTGTGTATAACTATATCTGTATCCATACCTATATCTATATCTGTATCTGTGTCTATACCTATATCTTATTATTTTTTTGTGTTTGTTCAAATCAGGATCTAAACAATATCCACACATTATAACATGTCTCTCAGTCTCTCTCATTCTATAGATATCCCCTCCATTTCTCTCTCTCTTTTTTCTCTTTCAATTTTCACACTAAGAACCGGGTTGCTTGCCTTGTATCCCACAGTCTGGGTTTTTCCAGTTGTACCCCGTGCTGGCGTTTAATGTGCCCCATGCTTCCTGCATTTCCTAGACCTAGCAGCTGGGTCTGGAGGCTGGTGGGTCCATGGAGTCACATGGCAGCTTCAGAGGCCTGCTGGGGAAGGCTGTCCTTTCTCTGTCTGCTTGCCACCCAGCCCTGCCCACTAGCATCTATGATGACAACGATTGGTTCCTGGAAAAGGAAGCTTGGGGACAGGCATCCTGGGGCAACTATCTCTATCCTGGAGCCAGCAGGACACTGGGCTCAGTGGCGAACTGCCCCAGGTCTGCACCAGAGCAGGAGGGCTAAGGCTGTGTTGGCATGAGGCTGATGCTGCCCATCGATTCCTACCCCACTTGTGCCCCTCACCTTTAGAGTCTACCCTTCCCTCTTGGAACTGACATCTTTGTCAGGTCATGGCTCTAGACAGCTTCCGAGATGCAATTTTGGGGCTTCCTTGGGTAAGTTTTGGGGGTCAGTGGGCCTGAGGAATTCCAGCTATAACCTGCCAGCGGCACTGCTAGTCTGGACCTAATTTAGCATTTGTTCTGGGCCAGGAAAAGGCCAGTGCACCATCAGAACCGCCGGTAAGATGGCTTCCCCGGCAGCGCCAAAGGATTGGGACAACACAGCTGATGGAACAGCCGTGGGGCCCTTCTGGAAAGATCAGGGTAAGCCCACACTTGGTAAACAGAAGCAGGAAGTTGGGGGTTTAGGAGACCTGCAGACCTGTCCCAACATGCTGGCCCCCTCCGGGCTGCAGAGGGTATAACAATGCTGGCTTGTGTGGTGTGGAAGTGCCACCAGGGGCCGGCCCCTGCAGAGGATGCGCCCTCCCGAGCTGGCGAGAACTAAACCGAGTGTGACTGAGAGCTTCTCCAAGGAGCCTGAGCCCCAGGATAGTGCCACGTGTGTCCCCAGGTCAGGGTAGAGGGTGACTCAGAGGGGCTAACTTAGTGCTGCTCAGTAAAATATAGTGCCTAACAGCAGTGTGCTCTGCATACCACCACCTCTTAGTAGCTGGGTTGCCCTGGCCAAGTTTGTAAACATCTCAGTTTTCTCATCTGTAAAATGGGGTCATTACAGAGTGAAAGTTGCTAACATTTATGAAACACCACATACCAGACACTGTTCTAAGTGCTTTTGGATCTGTTAACAAAGTAACTCCTCACAACAGGCGGGGTGTTATTATTCTCCCCATTTTACAGGTGAGGAAATTGAGGCAAAGATAACTGAACCAGGATTCATATCCAAGTGGCTCTGAAGTCTGAGCTCTCTTCATTGTTCTGCCTACTGCATGAGGCAGAGGATGAAATGAGATTGCATTTGGAATGATGCCCTTTGCACCCTGCCTGGAATACAGTAGGTGCTCAGTACGATTGCTATGGTGGGTACAGGTGACAGAGATGGGACAAGGTGTCCAGGGCAGAGCAGTCTCCCCATGGCACCACCACGGCCGGCGCCATAGCAGCTTAGCTCCACGAAGTTCTCTTCAGGGAAGGGAACCTGGGAGGCGCCCTGGCTGCAGGGGGTTGTCAGCAGATTCCATAACTAATCTCCCTGGAACCAGAGTAAGGGTGGGGCAGGCGGCATTCTGGCTGGATGCGACCAGGCCCCAAGTGACTGGGAGCTGCAGTGTCTCTTGGAAGTTAGGGAGCATTTGAACCTTTGCCAGCCAGGGACCTCTCACCAGCCTGTGTCCCTGGAGGTGAGGGGCTAAGGGGCTGCCCAGCAGGCTGCAGTGTGTCCACGAGACTCCAGCAACCCAGGTCATTGACTCCAGGGGAGGGCTGCTTGCAGAGACAGAGATCGACCTATGCCACTTGTTTTTCTGATCTGGAGTCTGCTCCAAAGTTGAAACTAGTGTGCAGCTCTCCTGGGGGGTACTCCCACTCTCCCTGCTTTTCCTCCACCTGGGGTGGCCGTGACTGGCACCTTCCTGGGGGTAGACCTGTTGTACCCGATGCGGCAGCCACTCAGCAGGTATGTACTGACCCCTTGAAATGCGACTAGTTAGAGCTGAGATGAGCGGCAGGTGTAAAGCACACCAGATGTAGAGACATCTGGTATAAGAAAATGCATATAAAATAGCCCATGATTTCTTATACTCATTACATGTTGAATAATCGCATTTTGGATCTATTGGGCTAAGCAAAATAGATTTAAATAAATTTTTCTGTTTCTATCCTTCTTTAAAGAAATGTGGTCACTAGAGCACCTTACATACGTGGCTCACATTATAGCTCTGTGGTCCACTGCTGCATTAGAGACCCACATGGAGAAGCTTTTCAGCCAAGGTCAGTGTTGCCTTAGCCTGGGCAGTTCGTGGAGAGAAACGAAGACTCACGTCCCCATACAGAGCAACAAGACTGTTAATGCATTGCACACCCAGAGCACAGCTGTCCCTTCTCTGCTGCAATCTTGTGACACCCCAGGCCGTTCTCTTCATCCACTCTGCCCTTCCCAACCTCCAGGGCTGCCCAGCCACTTAGAACAAGATCTGAAACATCTCAGGGCCCAAGGCCTCCATGAGCTGCCTTCTGTGGGCTCTGCGGCAGCCATAGCTTCTTTCTCTCACTATAATCACCAAACTCACTCCTGCCTCAGGTGCTCTGCACAGCTGCTCCTCCTGCCCACTGGCTCCTCTGATCTCATTTGCTTGCACAGCTCTGAGCTGCCCCTGCACAGAGTCCAGTGCTCCCCCTTCCTTCTGGCACTATTGTATTGCCCAGTTTCTTTGCATGCTAGCACTTTTCACTCACCCAAGTGAGCTTCAGACACATGTTGCTTAGTGCCTGTCCCCTCCCAGCTAGGTGATGGAATCTTCCTGGGAGCAGTCGCTTTGCCTGTCCTGCTTGTTGCTGGGCTTTCAGGGCCTGGCACTTAATAGGCACGCAAGGAACATTTGTTAAATGAATGAATGGAAGTAGTCCTTATCATGGGCCTACGAGACCGGTGCTAGGACTTCCCCCGCTTCACAGAGGAGGAAACGGAGGCACAGAGATAAGAAAACACTGCTCTAAGTTACAGAAATGGTAAAAACAGAACAAAATGGTAGAGTCAAGGTTGGGGCCTATGGGCTACAGAGTTCTGGGCAACTGGGGTCCAGAAGTTTTATGGGTGGGCCTCCAGCAATGCCCAGGATTATCGCTGGGGATGCCTAGCTTTCGCCAGTTAGGTCTTCACACAGAACCTCACTGTGGCCTGGCTTGGACTCTGAGCTTGCTGAGACTGGCCCAGCACAGCAGAGTGAAGGTTCTGGAACATGGGCCCTGCTGATGTCTGCCTGGTCTGCACCAGCCCACCTTGAGTTAGGGCGGAGAGAACCCTGACTCACTTTTCAAGGCACTCAGTGGGCATGTTAGCCTGGTCAGTCCCACAGCGCGTGGTCTGGCCGTGGAAGGCTTTACCAGGGACATGAAACTTTGCAGGGGGGCTGATATGGGTGTTGTGCTGGGAGCGCTGCCTCCCTGCTGCCAAGGTTTGTGATATCCTCTCTGCTAAGGTCACACACAGGTCTCAGGTCCCCAGGGGCCCTGGCTGGGGGCCGAGCCTGGTAGAAAGGAGCAAAGCCCCTGGAGAGCCACGAGGCCCAGGCTCCCTCTCCATGGATGTGGTCAGGAAGTTGTCTCAGCAGCTCCCTGGCCACGTGAGCATTGCCAGCAGCTTGCAGCACAGACTGTCACCCCAATAATGGTTTTGCCTGCTGGTAGCTGAACTGACACCTCAACTCTATACCTCCCATCCCTGGGCCAGGGGAAGTGGAGAGGAGGGCTCACATCCCAAGGATGCCCCGGAGGCAGAGTGGCGGGGGGCGAGGGCAGCGTCCAGCAGGCCTCCTGGGCTGTCATCTCCCCAGGCTCAGCTGAGGACTGAGGGACAAATGAGAATGTGTCCAGAGGCACCTCTGTCTGCATCTGCTGGGTCATTTCTGTTCTGGCAGAACGAATATTGTACAGCAACCAGAGAACTCATACAAGTCTTCCTGCCTTAACCAGAATGGCAGGCGAAGTGTGCCTGTCAGAGAAGCGATGTAGGCTGCAGAGACTAGAGGTCAGTTCAAGAAGAATGGCTGCGCCAGGGGCTCTGGTCCCTGTCGAGTCACCTTTCCACCTGTGCCCTGTGCCCCTGGTCCCTGTCTGCCCCCAACACTCTGGCACACACCAAGGGGCAGGTTTTCTCCGGGAAGGAGGCCTTTGGGGAGGCTGCCCATGCTCCATGAAGTGAGTGCTGAGGGCATGTGTTGGATCCTTGAGACCAGCACAGGAAGGTGTTCAGGAAATCGCTGATATCTGTGGCCGAAGCTGCCACACCCATGGACGCCATTCCCTCCCCTTCCCTGCCTCCCTCAGCTCAGGACCAGTCTGTTCTTGGGTGGCGGGATGCCAACCCCGTCCTCTCACCTGCTCATAGAGGGTTTTCATCAGCTCCACAAAGCTCTGCAGACCTTTCAACTTGGTCTCCAGTTCGGTCCGTCGAAGACACTCTGTGTCCAGGTCCTAGGGGTGGGAGCGTGGTGAGATATGGGAGAGGGGTGGAGGGCCCCAAGGCAGCAGTGGGTGAGGAGGCAGGTCCCTGAGGAGGCCATGACTCAGAGTTTGGGAGAAGGAATATATCTGTCTGTCTGTCTGCATTCTGGGGACTTAAGCCTCTGAGGGCTTTGCTTAGGAACCCAATGAGTAGGCGCCTGGGGGAGGCTGGGCAGGGTACCTTCTTCAGCTGGACGAAGGTGAACTCCATGTCTGTGCGTCGGGAGATCTCGTCCTCATACCTGGGAGGTGGGGGTGAGGAGAGACAGAGAGAGGTGGCTCAGCTGGGTGTAACAGTCAACCTTCCTGGGTGACAGCCCGGTCCTCCACGGTCCCAGCTAGTGCCAATTAGAAAACAGTAGCCTTCAGGTGACACAGCCCCTTGTCTTCTATGGCAGTCTCCTCTTCCCCATGACACTCTAGTTTTCTCTCTGGGGGAACATTTTCTATTCCTTTCGGCGGACCATCCGATCCTCTCCAGGCAGCATCTGGCCCTCCTGGCTCTGCTCCCTGTTCACCTCCTCCAGGCAGCCTCTCCTGATGTGCAGCCCTTTCACACGAACACTTTGCTCCTCACCTTTTGCTGTCTCCTTCCCGAGAGTCTTAGTTTCAAACAAGCAGTGGCTTTGCTCAAGTCTGCTCTGAGCCTCGGTTCGCACCTCACCTCTGCCACTTCACCCTCTCTCCTCTCCATTGGAAGACACACTGGAGGAGCATGGACTGCGGCTAGCTGGGTCCACAGTGCTTTGGGGCAGGTAACCCCACCTTTCACCCCTTCCTCTTTGCCTCTCTCCTCTGCCAGTGGCGTGTGCGCCGGGCCTACAGGATCTATCCCACACAGTGACGAGGGTGGTCAGTGCCGATGTCTCGAATTTGCTCCTTCTCACTCAATCTACTTGGTGTTTGGAACAAGGACACTGTAGGGTGGAGGAACAGGGTCTCTGGATCCCTGACCTTACCCTCTTCTTTCAACCAAGACATTTGTCTCTGCCCCTCGGGGTAGGTGTCTGCCAGCCTCAGACTCCGCTGCTCCTCAGCCCTGCAGGCCCCAGTGGACGTGAAGATCCTGGGCTTCCTGTTTTCTTCCCTCCTCTCCAGGGAGGGCCTGCATCTGGCGGTTCTAATTACAGCCGCCTGCCCCAGGCCCTGACCTCACAGCAGGGGCAGCGTCACCATCACCCACGTTAGCGGCTGTCCCTCCAGCCTTCTTTTCTGCCAGCTTGCCAGGAGTGGAGGGGAGCAGACCCCAGGGGGGCAGAGCCAGGAGGCACTTAGGTCTCTGAAAGTCAGTGTGTCAGCGCACAGCTCTCTCCTTGGCTTTGAGTCTGTGAGGGGCGCTGAGGTGCAGGTCACAAGGCAAGGCAGTCTGGGGACTGCCAGGGTGAACAAAATGTCTGGCAAATTTACCCACACCCTGTCCTGTGACCCTCAGAGCCCCCAGCTGGGGCAGTCCTGTTAATCCCATTTCCCAGATGAGGACATGGAGGCTCAGAAGGGCTTGCAGGCTAGGATGGTGTGCTGGTTAAACCGGGGGCTCCTGAGCCAGATTAGTTGGGCTGGAATTCTGGCTCCTTGCTAGCTGGCTGAGGGATTCAGATAAGCTGGTGTGTGCCCCATCACAATACAGGGATGCGTAAGGATTAGATAAGTGAACACGAAGCATTCATAACAGTGTGCGGCGTCATGGAAGCTGCTATCATTACCGCTGCTGTCGTCTTTATTATTATTATTTTACCTGGGAGCTGTTCTCTCCAACCCCAAGCCCCTGGCCCCTCTGCCTTGGCCTCTAGCATTTCTGGAGAGAAACTATGAAGGCCTCACTGCAGAGAGATTGGGAGTTTGCCGCACGTCCTTCACAAATCCTCAGGGCTGGGCTGCCTGGAGCAGGCTTCCCACAGGAATCCCGGTCCCTGATGCTGGGGCCAGGGGTGGGGGGCGTACCAAGCTGAGAGGCCCTTCATTAATTGGCCTTCCCGCTGTCAGCCCCGTGGCTGAGACTCCCCTGCCCGCCCCCACCACCCAGTGGAGTTCTGCCTGCCCAGGGGCACAGCCTTGGGAGGGCTGTCCCGCGGGGGCCCTCCACGTGCCAGACCTTCTCCTTCTCCTCTCACTGCCCTTCCCTTCCCCACCTTCCCCCTGGATTTCAGAGCCACTTCAGCCCCTCAGCCAGAAGCTCTAGCACAGTGAACAGCTGGCCGCATTGTACATGACATCCTTGGATCGCTGGCCGCGTGGCCTCGGGCAAGTTGCTGTCCCTTGCTGGGCCTCTGCTCTGTCCTTAGTAGATAGAGGGGTTGGCTAGCTTGGGATCTCTGCAGCAGCAAAGCTTTTGCAAGTCTCCATCCCTCTACAGGCTTAAGTGATAGCATCTCCCTCATTCTACTCCTAATCCTTTGCTAGTCTGCCAGCCACCAGCTCCCAAACTTGTTCTCAGCCCTTTGCAGCCCGTCACACCCACCCGCACCTCCACTTGTTTATTTCTAGGAGGGAAGCTGATCTCATCGGCCTGGTAGAGGCAGGGCGTACCCTCCTGTCAGGGCTGGGCCTGGCGTCTCCTGGCTCCTGGGGGCCCCCAGGCTCTGCGGAGCGGGGTGTAACTTCCTCAGCTCTGGCCTGCAGATGCAGAAGCCCTCCAATCTTGCATCCCCGCAAATCGGGTGGGTTCCCTACCCAGAGAGGGGAAAAGAGGCCCTAAGCCTAAGTGGTAAAAACCTGGCAGCAGATGGAAACCAGGCAGCAGGCCAAAGGAGGGGGCTGAGACAGATGCAAACAAGAAGGGATATTTGCACAGGACTTCCAGTTACGAGGTGCTCCGTGGATGTGATCTGGTGGGCTGGGGGCAGCCTCACACAGCAGCTGGCGAGGTGAGGCATGGGACTTAGCATGTGTGACTGAAGGATGCACGGAGGATAAGTCCCTGGCTTTGCCAGGCCTGTTTCCTTCCCTATGAAAGGGGGATCCAAGGCTGCCCTCCAGGTCTGCGATTCTCTGATCCTTTGAGGACAAAGACCTACTAGGCCTCAGTGAGAGGAGTCTGGGACTCTGGTGAGCTAACATGATCTACCCTTGTCACAGTCAGCCATCGAAGTTGGGCAGGCAGACTCCCTGTGTGTTTCCCTGGGACGTGGGAGGGCAGGACTGAGAGAAAGGTGACTCCCAGCTCAGGGAAGGGTCCAGCCACCAGGACCAGTGCAGACCAGGGCTATAGATTATGCCTGTTGGCTGGAAGTTCCATCTAGAGCCACAGAGGTAGGACCCGAGGCCCCCAATGTGGGGAGAGCTCCTTGTGTGACCATCCCCAAGAGGGCAGTGGGGCCCACAGCCCAGATGCCAGATTCCTGACCGACTGCCTTCCTCCGTGGGCGACACTGTTGTCCGGTCATTCTCTCCCACTAAGGTGTAAAAGCATCTTGTAGGCTGCCTGTTTTCCTCATTTATCTTGCTCCTAAATCGACCATTGAGGCCAGGGAGCATAACTTACAGGGGCTAGCTCCTTTAATCAAACAAAATTCCACCATTGCTGTCCCTTCCCAACCCAATTGGGATTGAAATCCTGAGCCAGAACCAAAGCAAAAGCCCATCTGCAGTTCCAGGCAGTGACAATTTCCTTTCATCACTGGGAGGTGTGGGTGAGAGTAGTGTGTTTATGGGCACAGAAGAGGGTGGGAGGGGGCTTCGGTGGTGCCCGGGGCCCAGGAAGCAGAGGGATTAGCTGTGAGTTAGCATCAGATTGACTGTGTTGTAAGGGTCTGTTTGAGGGAGCAGTTGTGGGCTTACTTTTACAGACCCTTCCTCCCAGTATTTAGAACACCCCTTGGCATGTAGTAAGCCCTCAATAAATCAGTCTGGAGTAAAGAGATGTTCTTTGAGGACATTTCCTCCTTTTCAGGCAGCGGTGCCCTAGACCTTGCGCCCCAGTGCAGGTCGGCCCCCTCCCCCAGTCCCTGCCCCTAGGCCCCGTGGGGCGCACCCTACCGGATTCGAAACTCCTCCACCTTCTGGAGCATCTGCAGCAGCTGGGCCTCCAGCTGGGCCCGCTCCTGGCTCACTTTGTGCAGCCCCTCCTGCAGCTGGCCCTGGTGCTCCTCGTACAGGTGCCCGAGGTCGAAGTGGGTCTTGTCCTGGCTCTGCAGAAAGCGCCAGCGCGTCTCCAGCAGCTGATTGCGCTGCTCCAGGGCCTGCACCTGGGAGAGCAGGAGGGTGGCGGTGAGCTGGCCTGCTGGGTACAGGTCAGGGGACACCTCTGCTACTGAGGCCCCTGGGGTCTTCCCAGGGACGTGCCCACTCATCTGCTCTGGCTCTGTGGGCACCCACAGGCCCTCACAAGGTGCCCTCAGATCGCATTTCCAGTGACTGTTCAGATGGAAGATGGTGAGATAAGGAGGGAATCAGAGAGGCGGGGCCAACCAGCACAGGTTAGGGGAGGGGCGGGGCTGCCAGAGGAGGGAAGGGGAACTGGGTGTGAATGTGACAGGCCCTCCGTGCCTGTGCTCGCCTGGGGCTTGGGCGGGAGACCCCAGCAAATGTAGGGTGTCAGAGGCCATCTACCCGCTCCTCTCCGTGACCAGCCTGGACTCATTGGCCTCGGAAACTCAGCAGGGGAGGGCCTGCCAGTGCTTTGGTGCTAATCCTCCAACAGCCCTGGACTTGAGGCTTTTTCAAGCCTCAGTTTCCCCAGCTGGAGGGTGGGGAGTCTCACCTGCCCTGCCCACCTTGAGGGCTGCTGGGAACAGCACGTGGGTGTGCTTTGGGATGATGACAATCGCACATGCTAATGGACCTGCTGGGTGCCAGGCCTCTTCTCCATGCTTGCTCTCTGGGACTCTGGACCCCCGCAACTACCCTGATGGTCTAGGTTTGGGTGTCAGCGTCACTTTACAGGCGGGGACACAAGTGCAGAGAGGTTACATAACTACCCTTGCAAGTGGCAGGACCAGGTTGCAATCCCAGCAATCTGGGTGTAGCATCTTTTGACCCCCACGCCAGAATCCTCCTATCTGCTGCTGGGGTCACAGTAGCCCTGGGACCCACCTGCCCTTCCTGGGCCTGTTTCTGCCTCTAGTTTGGGTCATTCTTGCCTTGAGGGTAAAGACTAGGAGGGCCCTAGGCTCAGCATGCCCTCAAACTGTCACCTTCTGGCTTCCTGCTGGCAGGCTGACGGGCCCCTCTCAGCCCTCTGGGTCTCACGCAGTCCAGCCCAACACAGAGGTCCTGTCTTCTTCCCACCCTGCTGGCTGCCCTCCCCAGGTTCCAGCCTCTCTGGAGCTCCCTCTGCACCATCCGAGGTCCTCCCCACAGGTGCTCCTGCTCCCTTCATGGGGTAAGCGCCAAGGCTCAGCTCTGAAGACTCTCCCCCCACCCCTCCAGCCTCACGAGGACCCCCATTCACCTACTCTTCTCTTTCCTGACCTAACACCTTCCCAAGCAGACTGGGAGCCATCTGCTCCCCTCTGGGGCCCCTACCTACTTGGTGCCCAGGACCTGACTAGATCACCGAAGTAGACTGGATGACTGGGGTCTGGCTCCTAGATGGTGCGGCCTGTTGTCGTGAAGATACCGTGATGACCAGCCAGCGAAGACCTGATGACCACAGGTCAGTAGCTGGGCCTCCTCCCACCCATTGCTGCACCAGCTCCCACAGTCACTGCCTGAAAGAGCCAGCAGCACAGCCAGGAGCCTTTGGATCAACTGGTCTGTACCTTTCATTTACAGAAGAGGAGATGGGGGCTCAGGGAGGTCAAGTGACTTGTCCAGGGTCACATAGCCACATGGTGGTCAAGTTTCCCAGACAGGCCATCTGATGGTTGCCCACTCTGGGCTGTCCTGGGCTCCCTGTTCCTCCTGGAAGTGGGTTCCTGGGCCCACATGCCACAGAGATGAGGGCCCTCTCTGCTTTGTCCACACCCCTGGTTTTCCTGAGATGCTCTGCTGCCCTGGGACGTGCCCTTGACATCTACTGTGCATGCACTGGCAGGAGCACTGGATGGTGGCCTGGGTGGGCTGCCACTCCTCTGCTATCTCCCATTCTCCCGGGAAGCTCTGTATGAAGCCAACCGTGAGCTACATCTGCTGCGGCCACAGTCAAACTGGTTCAGTAGGGATGGAGTTCAAAAGGCAGTCTGTCCTATTGGTGTGTGTGAATGGGATCGTTGGGGGGGAGGTATCGGCTCACCCCACCTTCCCTCCGTTTTGACAAGCAGGAGCCCGTGTTTACACTGAGGGTGGGGTGAGAGAAGAGATGTGAGGCTCCTTCCTCCACCCAAAAGCAACATAAATACCTTTACACCAGGAAGTCCTTCCCTCAGTCTCACCTCACCCCCCAGGCTGGCTTCCTGCTGGCAGGCTGACGGGCTCCTCTCAGCCCTCTGGGTCTCACCCAGTCCAGCCCAACACAGAGGTCCTGTCTTCTTCCCACCCTGCTGGCTGCCCTCCCCAGGTTCCAGCCTCTCTGGAGCACACTGGGAGATGGCATGTGGTTGGCCAGCCAGTCCAGAAGACCCTTTGGATTATGGGGGATCTGGGACAGCACCCCCTGACCTGGGGGAGTCACTTGTTTCAGAGGGTGGGGATGGAAAGTCATCCCCCCACCCAGGACCTTCCCTGCAAAAAGGCTCCTCCCTCTTGGAACAAAGGCCTAGGGAGGGCCTGTAATCCCTGTGCCCGTTGAGGTGCCAGATTAATTGCCTCCAACCTGTCAAGGCTGACAGCACTCACCTTGTTCCCCCTTCTCCCTCTTCTGGCTGATCCCCCAGCCCTTCTATCCTAAGTGGCAGCTGTAGGAAGGACCTCAAAGAGCAAGCACTTGGTCTATCTGCCTGCCCATTACCGATGAGGAGACCGAGACTCACTGTGACCCAACGCCCCGGCCCTGCAGAAGAGCAGGCCAGACCAGGGTGGGAGAGATGAGCTTTCCGAGAGAGAACTGAGCCAGGAGGCCAGTCACCTGGAGCCTTCAGGTCCCCAGTCCAGGTACAGAGTCCAGGCTGGTGAACCTGCAGGGTGGTGCCCCTGGAGGTCTGCAGGGCCTATTCTTCAGGTAGGGGCACTTGTCAAATCTGTCTTCAGCCAGAAGTTGACTTTGCCCAAAGAGCCTCAGGGTCTCTTTGTCAGGAATGACAGGACTGTGTCCTCCTGTTTGCAGGCAGAGGGATGGCACCAGTGATTTCCAGAGGCCAACGAGGCCTAGGGGAAGACACTGTGCCCATCTCTCTGTCTCTAGGCATTTCACCCTCGTGGCTTCCCTTTCTCCAGACCCTTAGGCCGATGGCAAGCAATCCTTCCTCTCAAGCCCCGCCTTCCCCTCTGTTTTCTGCAGGTGAAGGTGACGGACTTAGGCAGCCCCTGCTGGGTAAAGGCATGGTTCTGCCCCGCTTCCTTCGACTCCTCCTCTGCCTCTCCCTTCCTCCCATGGCTACAGCTCAGGGCTACCCTCAGAGAGAAGCAGAGCAGGGAGGTGTACTTTGATTCATGGGGTTCATGGTTTACCCTGGGAAACAGCCTGCAGGTGGAACCATCACTCCAGGGCCCCTCAGTGACTCCTGGGGTCCCCCCAGCACTCCTCCTTGGAGTGAGTAAGGAGTAGTTTTGGGGGGTGGAATTCTTAAGCCCTTGCTTGGGACAGAGATGGACACATGGTGCCCAGACCAGCATGCTGGCCATGGCAGTGGGTCCAAGAAGCCTGGTGCCAGTGTGCTGATTTCTCTAGATGCCTCAGAGGCCAGAGCGGGTGTGGAGCAGAGGGCTCCTCTTCTCTTTGCCTAGGGCCCCCACTCCGGCACTGGTTATGGCATGTGGTCCCTGAACCCATACATCTCTCTCCATTTCTTGGCTGCACCCCAACTCATGAACCCCCTCCACTCCTCCCTCCTGCAGGGCCCCACCCTCACTCTATTGAGGCTTCTGCCCAGAAGGGGCTAACTGGCTGAGGAGCTCCCTGGGCTGGGCCCTTTTATTGTATTTTTTATTTAACCAAACACTTATAAATCACTCAACCATGTACTAGGTGTGTTGTAAATGCTTTTCAAAAAATTATGCTGTGTGATTCTGACAGGTCTGTTATACTAATGTGTACCAAGCACAGAGAGGCTAACCAATTTACCTGAGATTACACAGCTTGGGTAAGAAATCAAACCTAATAATGTGGCACCAGATTTCACACTCTTAACCACTCCTTGCTTCCGTGTGGGTTCTCAGGACTTTTATAGGAGTGGGGACAGGGAGTGGGGGCAGGGGACACTGAGTTAATAGACCTTCTTCTTAGAGTTGGTGGACTAGCTGGGATGCCTTGGGCAGCACCCTAGCCGTTAGGGCGCCCAAAGTGTTGGCACCCACGGCTCCCCGTGTCCCGTCCTGAATAGCACCCATTTCAAGGCCAAGGCTTAAAGTTTGGGAGGCTCCAGTTCTGCTGAAGACCTTGGAGGGCATTGCCCTGGCCCCTGACCACAGACCCATGACCCCAGACCCATGACCCCTTCCTGTTCCTCCACACTCCACCTGTCCCTGTCACAGATTCACAAGATGATGTCAGCTCAGGGATTCGTGGAGAGAGGCCTGAGTCAAATGACAGAGCTCGAGGAAGCTTTCCTTTTAAGGGATTAAACCAGGTTTGGAGAGGAGGTGTCTCCGCAGGGACCTGCCTCCCAGAGCAGCGGGTTTCTCCCCAGGGTGGGCCTCCAGCCATGGCTGTGCACATGGGGCTGGGGTGGGGGCATGCCTCTCAGGGTAGGCTTGTCCTCCAGCTGCCACTTCATATCCCAGCCTGAGCCCTGGGTACCCCAGGTGTGCGTGTGGGAATGAGGGAGAAAAAGAAGTGATTCCCACTTCAGAGACTACTGTGGACCCTACTTGTAGACCCGAGTTCAAATCCAGACTCTGACCTTGTTGGTTGTGTGACCTTGGGTGAGGCACGTAACCTCTAGGGCACAGTGCGGGGAGCTTTCCCTGGGCTAACTGGCATGTATTGCCAAGTGCCCAGAGAGCTGGCATAAGTGGTTGCTCCGGCAAGTGACCTTTTCCCCTCTGGCCCTCCTCTCTGCAAAAACCCACCTCACTGGGGACACTGGCAAGATGCAGAGGAACACAGAAGCAGGAAGAGCAAGGCGCAAAGACTGAGTCAGGCCAAATAATGGGGATCTGGTTTACTTGGGGGTAAGGACATTGAGTGTATCTCATCTGTACAATGGGCATAAAAACGACTTCTTTCACAGGATGCTTGGTGAAGCATCTGGCACCATGCCTGATACATAGAAAGCCAAGACCCAAGAGCAGCTATTACCGTCATGGCTGTCTGATAACATTATAGCAGAGGGCACAAGGGAGCAGAGCTGGGAGGGCTGCTCAGGAGATGTTTCTTGGAGGAGGTGAGTGAGGGGCAGGTTTGGGAGGACGGGACTCCTCTGGAGCTCTTAAAGCACTTGCCCTGGGGCAGAGATAGACACAAGCACCCCAGACCACTGTCGGCCATGGCAGTAAGTCCTGGAAGTCAGGTGCCAGAGACTCACTCCCTTTTCGCAGGCAGATGCAGGGGGCCTGGCTGGCTGCCTGGTTTTGACTGGCGGCACCTGCCTCCTAAATTCTTGCCAAAACTGCATCCCAACTCCACAGCTTCCTTTTGGTTGCTGCACATGCCCCTTTGGTCCTGCTAGAGCTTCTGACCCTGGGAAGTTGAGCAGGGTCAGAGGTCTGGACGGAAGGGTGGACATTTAGGAGGTCATGGCAATGTCCACCTGCCTCAGAACAGGACTGCAGCCCATGCCTCCCACTGCCAGTCCTAGGAGGGGCTTCCACATGGCCACCCTCCAGCTGCTCCTAAGTCCCTGCCTAGGGGGAGGGTGACTCTCGACCACAAAGCATGTTATTATCCATTCTGGGGTTTCTTTCTCTTTGCAAGCCAGCAGGGCTCAGGGACTTCTCTCCCATCTCTGCTCCCCGCCAGCCTGCTGAGTTAGCAGTGCAGGCTCCTCATTGGCTGGAGGTGGGGGTGGGGCTCAATGCTCAGGAAATCCTGGGTTCAGTCACCTGCCCTGCCACAGACCTTCTCTTTTGGGACCCCACCAGCCTTGAGCTCACCTTGCCAATCAGGGAGGCAAATTTATCATTGAGAACCTTCATCTCCTCCTTCTCCTGGTTCTTCTGCTGCTGAATGGCTGGGTCCACCTTGAGGTCCAAGGGCACTAGCAGGCTGGAGTTCACCGTCACCTTGGGGATGGTGCCTGTTGGCCGGCAGCCGCTCAGGCTGCGAGAGCTGAAGCTGGGCCCTGGGGCCCCACAGCTGCCCCATTCTGAGGTCCCAGGCCAGGGGACGCCTGCTGGGGTTGCCTCACAGCTGCTGAGGCTGCTGAAGCCAACCACGCAGGAGCGGCAGGACATGGCAGCACCCCGGCCTGGAGCCGGGAGGGCCCAGGGATGAGCAAGAGAGCCTCAAGGGATGGCAGGCAGCTGGCTCCAGTCTCGGGCAGGGCAGGCTGGGGACTGAGGAGCAAACACCTGTTGTACAGTGCTCATTAGATCCAAGAGGGCGGGACGCCTCCCAGCCCGACCAACCTGTTAGATGATGTGTCTCTGCAGCCCCTCCCCCGGCACCACGCTCAGGCTCCCTCCCAGGGCCCATATCTTCCTGGCTGAGGGGGCTCTTCACAGCTACCCTAACCAAGCTGGGACTGGCTCCAGGGAAGCGGGGCAAGGATGGGCTGGAGGGAGGGAGGAAGGGAGGGGGGTGGGAGGGCGGCAGAGAGAGAGAGAGACAGAGAGAGAGACAGAGAGAAAGAACAAGCTGTCACCACAGACCTCACTGCATACCTGAAGGCTGACGTATGAGGCTCACATACTTTTGGAGTCTAGAGATGAGGCAAGCACAAGTCCTGAGCTCAGGCTGTGTGGCCCCTCCTCTGTCCCCAGGCTGCCTGTCATTGGAAAACATCACCTTCATCATTTCTTTTCTTGTCTTCCTCTCTCTTCCTTCCTTTGATCTGTCACTCATTGAGCACCTACTATGTGCCTTGCATTGTCTCAGAGGTTAGAGAGGGCATAGATGGTTCAGGCCAAGAGCCTTTGGTTTTGGACATGTGAAACTTGTTTCGAGACTTGGCCCAGCTGCTTACCACTGGTGCGGCCATGGGCTGGCTACTTGACTTTCACCCTCATTGGTTATGTGGGGATAAAAATATTGACCCCGAAGGAAGTGTTGTACACAGGATGGGGTGGGCATGCAACTCTCAGTGAATGGTAGCTAAGACCCAGAGTCCACCTTCTGGGGCAGAGTCGGTGGGGGAAATGACCATGACTGAATGCAGCTTGCCTTCAAAGCTCTGAGACGTGTGTCCGTCTCCTGTCCTCTCTCCTCTTCTCATTTCTTCTTTCCTTCTTTTTCATCTCCCTCCTGGTTACCTTTTGGATTTCAAGTAGAAATAGAAAGGCACCATTTGGCTCCTAGAGACTTGGATGGGGCAGCAGGAGGTTCAGCCAGCCCACAGCAGTCGCCCCACCTGCTTGCAGTTCTAGGGCCCTGCTCCTCCACTTCCAGGGCATTGCCAGCTCTCCTGGGCCTGCCTTTTCCTTCCCGCTGGCTTGGTGTCCCTGGAAGCTCTTGTCCTGACTGGCTCTGTGTGCCCTCCCTGGACCTGCAGAGAGAGGATGTGTCTGGGAGAGGCTCGGTGGCAGGGATGAAAGGGATCTCGGTTCTCCCTGGGACAAGAGGAAAAGCCAGGATGGAAACAGGAGCCACTGTGGAGTCACACTGCCCATTAGAGAACTTGGTGTCTCTGAGGCCTCTTTCCCCCACAGCAGGCATTTCTGACTCCCCAGGGCACAGGAATCTGAATCGAGGCCCCCAGTCTCTCCTGAGGCTGGATACCAGACTCTAATGGTGTGAGTGAATTGGCAAAACACTGCTGAGTGACCAGGTCACTACGATGGTGTTTGTGTCTTGTTTCAGACACATACTCTCCCTGACATTCAGCACCCACTTACATGGCCCACATCAGCCTCCCGCTGTCTTTACCTGACCTGGTTTCTGAGTGGCATGCGGTCTAACTCCGCACCCTGCCCTCCTGTACCCTGGCCACTCTGTGTGCTCTGTGGGGAAGGAAAGGACAGGCAATGGCATGTGGGTTCTGCCGGTGCCAAAATGACAGCTGACATGTCAGGTTGCTCTGCATGCTTTGCACAGATTAGCTCCCTTAATCCTCCTGACAACCACTATTTGAGGTGGATGCTTTCATTCTCAGCCTTGATTTACAGAGCAGGAAATGGAAGTGCAGTGAGGTTAAGTGCCTAAGTCCACACAATTTCTCAGTGATTGACTTGAACGCAGACAGTTGGCATTAGGGGCCTTTTCTCTTCTTTTGGCTTCTATGCCCCGTGATCCCTGGATAGGAAAGGAAGTGGTTTTCCTTCTACCTAGGGTTCTGATTCTCAGAAGTGCTTCTGCATAGCACAAGTCTAAGTCGTGTTGACTCCATCCATGAGTTTTGACAGGTCATAGTTAATTGCCAAGTCAGGGGCATAGCCAGCTGTCACTGGGGCTGGATCACTGGGTGGCTTTCCTCCATGGAGGCCTAACCTTTTGGAGGCATGAAAAGCATGCTCACCTGGGGCTCCGGTAGGGGCTGGGAGGTGGGTGGGACGTAGGTCGGTCTGCTACTGCCTCTCTGGTCTGGCAGCCTCCATTGGGTGTAGCTGTAAGGTGTCAGCGCTCTGGCTGCCAAACAGCCCCAAACAAACAAAATCCATGAAACACCCCTGCCCCCCAACCCACCTGCCTCGTCCTTCCCTCTCCTCCACCTTCCTTTCGTACCACTACTTCTCTCTCCACCTCTGAATTGGCTCCCTCAGGGATCTCTGTACTGGTCCTGCCTGCCCTCCACTGGGGAACTCACTCAGTCTTCTCTTGGCCTTGATGCAGAGTGGAGCGGGACTACCTAGGGAGAGATCAGACCACCAGGAAGCAGGGATCCTGGCAGGAGTTGGGGGACAGAAGGAGGAGTGCCAGCAATATCTTCGGTTTCTCTGGGCAGTGTCCAGCATGCACCCTGCCCCCCACTCCCCGGATGTACTCAAAGCAAACCCACTTGGGGCTCCAGTGGGCATGAGCTTGGATGACCTCAGCAGGGGATGGTATCTGGGCATCTTGTGCCTGGATTGATCCTTACATGGTCCTTACATGGTCCAGGGGACAGAAATCTCAGTCTCCCTCCCTCCACCTCAAGTCTCACGATGCCCTGGTCCCCTGTAACTGGCAGAGGGATGAACTCCTGCCCACCCAGCAGACAGAGAAAGGGTAAAACCGAGTGACAGCTGGCAGAGATAAAGGAGGGGGAGGCTTGACCCGGATGCTTAGAGGCTCTCGAAGTTGGTCCTCAAAGAAGCAAGGAGGAGTTTTCTCTTGTCTCTACTTTGTCCTTCCTTCAATTTCTCCATGTCACTCCCTCCATTCCTCTGATCTGTCTCCCTCTCATTCTCACCCACCTCTTTTCTCTTGTCTCCCTCATAGTGCCCTGCCCACTCGGAGGCCTGGCCACACAGTCACGGGATGGCCTTATGGGAATGGCATTCCTGTGTCACAGTTTCAGTCTCCTCTGCTTCCTGCTCCTCATTTGACCTGAGGCCAGGCCTGTGGAGCCGGCAGCCCTGGGGTAGTGCAGGACTGCAATACATAGTTGCTGGATGAATGTTCCAGTGAGAACATCCTGGCTGTCCCGGCTCTGGGGCAGGATGGGGCTCTGGGGAGACAGGCAGGGACTCTCTAGGCAGCAGAATCTTCATCCCGCTCCAGGACCGGATGGAAGTCTGGGCCATCTTCTAGGAAGTCTTCCCAGATAAGCCAACTCAGGTTCCTGTCCTCTCTCCTGAGTACATGTCTTCTACACCTAGAAGGACTATCTCACTGATGAGGTTCTTTCTCCAGACTGTCCCTTTGAGCAGACAGGTTCTGAGGTTACAGGAGTCAGGCCCTGTCTGTGAGCAAGGTCCAGGGAACGGGGTGGCCTAGGTTGAGGGCTGAGGGCCTTTAAGTAATCTGTGGTTGGTGAAAAGAATTTCTGGGGTCCCCAAAGTGGGGGGTGGGTGGGGGGAGAAAGGTGTTAGGCATTTGAGAGTAAATTTGGGAAGGACAAACAGGAAAGGGGGAGCTAACAGCACCGATGGAGACATTGAAACTGTCTGTTAAGGCCTCCTCCACATGCCGGGCAGGCAGTGGAGACTGGAGGTGACAGTGAGCAGGTGAGGGTGCCTGAATCCCTTCCCAGAGGGAGCAGTGAACGAAGGCTTGAAGAAAGAGGAAGAGCTGCCCAGGCAGAGGAGGGAATGGGTGTTAGCGGTTAAGGTAGCAGTAGGACTGTCGGGGTGAGACACTGTTCATGTGGAATGGTGATGGTGATGAGTGTCAGCAACACTGGAGTGTCAGGGGTTCTACAGAACTCAGAGGAGCAGTGACCTCCTCAGGGCCCAGGGAGACCACCACCCAGGCGTTTCATGACTTTGCCTAAAGTCCTTAGTGACTCCTGTGGATTATGGGGTAACATTGAGAAGATTGCTAGGAATGTCACACAAGATCCTTTGCACATGCTACCTTTTGTTCCACTCCATGTCTCATCTTGTACCCTCGTTCTCTCCACAGCTGCCGCCCGTCCACCCCCACCAAACTGGCCCTGTCTCCCTGAACTCACGGAGTCGGGGGCAGCGCAGATGTGACTGTCCCGTGCAGTTCTGCGGGATAGCGCTGCTCTCTAAAGAAGGCATTTGAGGTGGCCTGGAGGCTGCCAGCTCCTGGATGCCTTGAACTGGTTCAAGACTGATCAGGGAGGCAGCATGGGACAGTGACTGAGCTCTGAACTTGGAGGCAAGACACCTGGTTTCGGGCCTGGGCACTGCCACTTACAAGCTGCGTGGCTTGAGGCCAAATGTTTGGCTTCTCTGGGACATTGTGGCTTGTAAAGTCAGTTTGTCCACTGGATGTCTTTTTGAAAAAAGATTATATTATTTTTTAGAGGCAGGAATGAAGGCAAGCAGAGGCAGTTAGGACGAGGAGAAAGAAGCATTCTATATATTTTATTTAGCTGTTCATTTTTCCCCCCAGTCCTGATATACAAACCTGGGGCCTTGAGATGCACATGGACTGTGACAAACCACTATTCCACCAGGACACACCTGGATGTCTTTTTAATGAAAGAACTTTAACAAAAAATTTAAATTAAAAGCACTTTTTTCAGTTCGGTTTGACAAATATTCCTCAAACTGCTGTCCACGCCCTCACCAGGCTGGGCACTCGGTGACCCCCTGTGAACCCAGGTCCTCAGTGGCACATTGAACTGAGGAGGTCGGGCAGGGTGGGCCCTTGGTAAGGGCGGCAGGCCTCGGGCCGGAGAGCCGAGTAAGGGTAATTGCACTTTCCTGTCTTCACGGCACTTAGCCCAATTTGTAATTATTTGTTGTTGGTTGTTTACTTGTGCCTGCCTCCCCTGCCAAGTCCTAGAGCACAGGGACCATGTGGTGGCTTTGTTCCCTTGGTGGCCCAGCGCTGGCACCACGCTTGGCACGTAGTAGGTGCTTGATGGCATTTCTTTCTAGAATGCCTTGAAAGGCCTCTCTTCCACACAGGGGATGGGTTTCACTGTATTGTCTCACGGGACCCAGCAAACGTCAGCTTCAGAAGAGTCTGAGCAACACACCTGTGGGTGGTGGAGCTGCCCCTGTCTCTGGAGCCCCATGGAAACCGGCTGTCTGTGACACGCTGAACTGGGCTGACTGGGATGGGCCACGGCTGATGCTGGGTCCTCTGCTGTCATGCGTCACACACCACAGGTGGGCTCTGGAGGCCGGGCATCTGCTCCTTCAGTGACCGCGCAGCGCTGCATGGGGACTCTGATACCTCCTGTCACGTCCAAATGTTTACATTGGATGAGAAGATAGCTGGATCCCACTGCAAAGAATCAGAAGGAAGCCTTCCTCCTCTGACAGAGGTCCCCTCAGGCCTAGAGTTTGGTCAGCCTACATGTGGGGCGGGGCAGAGAGCAAGCCATTGCACCAAGCCCTCCCCTTGTATGTGGGCCCCAAGGAGGGAGCCTAGGGAGTAGGCTTCCCGGTTCAGGTGCAAGGCAGGGCCAGCCTCCCCGGGGAAGTCTGGTCTGTGCCCAGCTGTGTGGGCGCTGGGCTCCTGCCAGTGGCATTTCAGCACGGTTGTCAGGTGGCTTCTGGGTGGAGAGGGGCAGGAAGAGGATTGCACAAAGGGAAGCTGGTGGGAGGGCCCTGCACCCTTGGGCTGTGCACCACCTTTGGGGGCGCAGGGGGTGGGCAATGCAGGCCCCTCGGTTCCCTGGGCAGCACTCTGCCCTCTCATCAACTTCCTCCAGTGGGAAGCACCAGTTCCCCGCAAAAAGGGTCTCAGAGAGCTGGGTCTCAGAGAGCTCCCGCCCACTCTCCATGCCACCCACTGTGTCTGGAGACTCAACCTACAGATGGTTCCTTCCAACAGCTCTTGTTTCCCAGGCCTCAGACACAGCATCTCCCCTCCCACAGGCAGCGCCCTCCTGTCTGCCTCTGAGCCTGCACAGCAGCTTCCGCTGCTCCCTCCCTGCAGGGAGTCCTTCAAACAGCCCCGGCCCCCCACACCCCCACCTGTCCTTTGAGCAGGGAGAGTTCTCAGAAGTGGCCTCGATGAGGGCAGGGACTTTGTTTTGTCCACTGCGCTGTCGCCTCGGTGTGCAGCAGGTGTGTAATGAACAGTTGTTGAATGAGTGCTCCGTGGGAACTGTTTTCTAGCTCTTGCTTCTCTGGTTCTTTTGCACAAGGGTTGCTTCTGTCCCCCAACTCCCTTCCCCACTACACAGGATCTGGGGCCTCAGTTTCCCTAGCCTGGATCCCTGGTCCTGGAGAAAATGGCCACTCTGACCTCCCCATCACAGATGCCTTTGTTCTGGGTGCCTAACTCTGTGCGGAGCAGTGGGGCAAAGACAGATGAAGGAGGCCGGGTGGTGGCTCGGATGTTCTCCCCACATGTTTGTGTCCCCTCTGCCTCCCCGACCAGTGCTTTCTGAACTCTGGAATCTCTTTTCATGCAGCCTCTACCTGGTTGGGTCTGGTCTCCTCAGCTTAATCCTGGCCCCGCACACTGCTGGGTAGGAGGTGCCCCCCTCCCTGGGACTGCTTTCAGAGAGGAACAAAGAGGAACTGGAAGGCTGGGTGGCTGACAAAGGCAGGCCCAGGGGAGTGGTAGGGTGTTTGTACGCCTGGCTGCTTCCCATCCTGAGCTGCAGCCGCTGCCCTATCTGCACCGATAAGAGACCGAAACCATACTCTGCTCCCTGGTGAGTGATCCCTGACTGGCCTCCAGGAGTCTGCCAGGGGCTGCCGGGCACTATGCCAGCCCACAGAGGCCAGCCTGCCCTGGGAAGCTGCTGCTGGATGGGGAGCCAGCGGCCTGAAGACCACCTGCACATAGGGATGTTCCACATATCTGGGGTCCTTGGTGCCAGTATGGGCACATGGAAGTCTCAGGATGGATATCGAGAACTGAAGCTTCTCTGATGTTTTATGATTCACTCATCTTTGGCTCCTCAGCATGGGGACCTATTGTGCGCAGACAGCTGTGCCTCTCCCTCCCCAGCCCTCTAGCCCCTTGCCCAGCCCCTGCCGGGATCTCCTGAGGGGTCTCCAAGGCAGCCCTCCCTGAAGGCCCATCCCAGTCAACCCTGTCCGATGTATCTCGGGGAGGAAAGGAAGAAGTCCTTCCGGATATCCCCATAACTCAAATGAGCACCCAGGCTGACAAAAATTGCTCGCACATGTGACCTGATTTTGCTTCTGCGGTGCTGCTGGGCAGGCCAGGAGCCCTGCACTCCCATTTGGCAGAGAGGTGGGATTTGATTGCCCTCCTCCAAATGCAGCCCCCAGCCCAGGTTTTGTCTTGCTTGGAATCTTAGTCCCTGAGTCAAGCTCCAAGGGAAGCTGATTGGAGCTAGGAGCCTGGAAAGTCGGAGGAGAGCTGGGGTGGTGTGGACGGAGGGAGGAGGGTGGGGGGAGGTGTAGACCAGGGGAGCAGGGTGAAGGACTGGGCAGTGCAGCTGCAGGGGCAGACTCAGGACAGGGCCCTTGCCTGTTCCTAGGGCTAGAACAGGACCTGCCACTGGAAATCTGACTACCTCAGCTCCTCTCTGGGGTGCCACTGTGGCCTCCGAGTGGGCAAACAGCGCTGTGCGCTAATGAGTGTTTTCCAGCGGGTGATTCCTCTATGCGGGGTTTATCTTCCCGGGTCATCGTTCAGCAGGCTGCACTTAGTAGGGTAATAGCAGCCTGCTTTGGGGATCCTGCCCTTCCACTGGCCCCAGGGCCCTGCAAACAGATGGCAGCAGATGAGGGAGAGGAAGGCGAGAGTAGGCAGGAGCAGCAGGCCCAGCCTGGGCCACTGCGGGTGTGTGCCCGCAGCCGGCAGCCGCGCCTCCCACAGTAACCCAGATCCACGGACCCTCACACCCCCTTCCAGCTGTATCCCGACTGTCAGCCCCTGTCCAAGCCTAGCGGGACTGCCTCACTCTACAGTCCCTCATCCGCTTTCCTCCCACTATTCACGGCTTCTCCTCCGTCCTCAGGAAGTCGAAGGGGCCAGGGCAGGCCTTCCCTGGGAGTGGGGGAGGCGCGGTGCTTTCTAAGTTCCCAGGACCAGCCGCGTGGGAGGAGGTATCTGCAGATTACAGGTGAAGGTGTGGGACTCGGGGAGGTTGAATGACATGTGTACACTCATTTCTCACACAGGGGCATGAGGAGATGCCCAGAGGCCCACCGGTTTGACCGTGACCATTAGATGACCTTCCAATGTCCACCCCTAACCCCCCGGGAGTTGTGACTATGTCCCTCACAAGGTAAAGAGACTTTGCCGAGGTGATGAAGGATCTTGAGGTGGAAGATTCCCCGGGGTTACCTGGGTGGGCTCAGGTCACTACAAGGGTCCCTTCAATGGAAAGAGGGAGGCAGAAGAGACACAGTGGGATGTGGACACGGAGAGACTGACCGTGGCTCTGAGGATGGATGGGAATCCAGGGGAGTGGGGGGCCTCTAGAAGGCAGAAAGGGGAGGAAACTGAACGTCCTCTGACACCTGGATTTTAGCTCGCTGAGACTCACTTTAGGTTTCTGCCTCCAGACTGTAAAATAATGAAGTCGTGTTGTTGGAAGCCACCAAGTTCTTGGTGATTTGTTGCAACAGCATCAGGAAGCAGATCCGCCCAGCTTGGGGCAGGGCTGCGACGGAACCCAGGACTCAGCCTCCACTCTGGCCCCGCTGACCTTACCTGTCAGCAGACCGAGCTGTGCCGACCACTCAGGCTGCCTGTCTCCCTGCCCCTGCTCTGTTTTCTGAACTGGAAAGTTGGGTCCCCCAGCTTGACATGTGACAAGCTTTCTGAGGAGGTCAAAACTGGGATAGAGGCTGGCATTCAGATGCTCTTCTCGGCCCACCCAGTCTTCCTTTCCAGGGGCTGCAGAAGTTCTTAGAGACATGTCTGGAGAAGGCGCTTTCTTGGGGTTCAGGTGAGGCAGGGTCTGTGCTAGTGTTAGGGGTCGGGGAGCTGTGTTACTCGGACAGGGTCCCTGCCTGTAAAGCATGCACAGCAGACTTCTGTGTGCCACATTCTTTCTCCTGGGTGCTGGTCCTCTGGGGCAGAGAGCGGGAGGTGTCGCCTGAGACTCTCTCTCCTCGGCGGCCCCTGGTGGTCTGTGCATCTCTTTCAGGGTAGGGGAAGACACTGTGTGTCTGGTACCTCGTTATGGGAGGATCCAGAGCCCTGCCCCTCCAGTGGGGTGGTCTCAGCTCCCGTGGCCTCTCTGGGCACGGTGTCTCACCTTCCCCTGTGTGTGAGTGTGAGCATGTGAGCGAGCCAGCGTGTGAATGTTTCTACTCAGGCCCCTGTGCATGTGAGCATGCCAGTGCGCCCACTCTTGCCCCTGTATGTGCATGTGTATGTCCACACCTCCAGGTGTCGCTCATCCTCCTGTGTGAATATGTGAGCGTGAGCATGTCAATATATGTGCAAGCTTGTAACACATGTGAGTACCTACTCACACTTCTGTAGGAGTGTGATTATGCCAGTGTGTGAGCAGGCTCCTGTGTGCTAGAGCAAACGTGAGAAAGTGTGTGTTTATTGATACCCACGTGAATGTGGGCGCGTACCTACTCACATCCTGGATGTGAGCGTGCGTGTGTCTACTCAGGTCTCCTGTGCGAGTGAGCAAGCATGCAGTGGGCAGTTGTGTGTGTGCGTGCAAACATGAGAGCATGCTTCCTGGTGTGAGTGTGACACGAATGTATGACTGTGCAGCTGCGTTGCTGTCACACTTCCACTTGTGAGCATGCCTGCTTTCTCCTCTGAGTGTGTGTGAGTGCATGAGTGTATGAGTGTGTGCTCCCTTATCCTGGCTGGGGGCGTGGCAGCTCCCTGCACCCCACTGGCATTGCCTCATCCCTGTGACACAGTCACTAATGACTGTTTGCCATTGTCTGTGTGGCAGTGGCATCACCCGCACTAATGACAGTCTCTCCTGTCTAATGACCTGGCTTCTGCCCCATCATTTGCCAGCCACAGGAGCACTCGGCCTGTGGCTAGAGAGATGTTGACAAGCTCAACACATTTCCTGCTGGGGTGTCTGTGGGGGTGGGGAGAAGCCTAACCCCCACTCTCCCGCAGCCCTCGGGGTGCCTGCGTGGGCTGGGATTTCAGCTGCTGACGGCATTTCTGGGCGGGAAGCTCCAGGCCTGAGCCCTGCCCTCTATTTCCAGCAGGGGATTGGGTGGCTGCTGCCTGGGGCTGACAAGGCCTTCTGTTGCTCCTCTTCACAAGGACCCCAACAGCGAGCCCACATCCTCCCACATAGACAGGAGTCTCCTTGCCCTGCGTGAAGCCACATTTCCCCTTGTCTCTGCAAATGAAAATGAGCCCTGGGAATGAGCCTTTCTGTGCTCAAGAGTCTCTGGTCTGTGCTGCCCCTGGAGATGGAGGGTGTCTAGGGTGGGGGCTTCAAGGGTCCAGAACAAGTCACCCTGTGTGTGTTTTCACCGCTGAAGCCTCATTCCCTGGCCCTACCTGTATATTCTGTTATGACTGCAATGAAACTAAAATAGCCTCTGGGAGCAGGAGGAACTGGAGAGGGGTTGGCAGCCCCTTCTGTGAACCCAGGGTCACTTATTCCTACTCTCTTATAACTTTGAACTTGTGCCGTCTTATTAATGTCTCCCACTTACAGCCTGCCTCCTCCTGCTGTAGGTTCATCTATAAGATAAGCAGATAAGCCTCATTCGAGCTTCCCCTGCTACCTGAACTCAGAGTGTTCCTACTTGGCAGGTTATTTTGGGAATCTGGGAGTGCTCAAACATTTTCCCATATAAATTAAAGGCCATAGTGCTCTCAGACACCCCCACCCCCCAATAACCTACCAAATCATATCAAATAGGGGCATCGTACTTTTGAATAGCATGGAGAAATCGGTATTCTCTTTGATTCAGAACAGACTCATGGAAGGTTTTCTGAATTAATAAATGTACCCCCACAAGCAGCTGTGTGACCTTGAAATGGCTTGCAGTATCTTCTTCTGCAAAATGGGGGTACAACAGGGCCTGCTTCAGGTCACTTGATGTATGTCAACTGCAGTCCTCACCATCCTGTTCAAGAATTCTTATTCCTGTGCCTGTTTTACAGACAGGCAGATCAAATCCAGAGTGTTTCAGTAAGCCCATGCAATCAGTAAGTGCTAGAGCTGAGACTCAGTCCCAAGTCAGTCTGTGCCTACATCCTCTGTGGCACCCGAGTGAATGACTGGGTCGGTAGGGACAGAACATTACTGCTCAGTTGTTCCAGAGTCTGGGAAGAGGAGTCTGGTGTTAGAAGGGTTTGCTGGGCTCCAAAGGGAAATGCTTCTTTTGAGGAGAAGCTGACCCTTCCAAGTACTCCCTGCAGATCCCTTACTAATACAGCCTCATCTGGGACTTCTCTGGCAATCAAGGCAAGCACTTGACCATGAGGAGAAGCTGTTCATTATTGGGAGTTTCAGCAGTAAGATTGCTTGATTCTCAAGAGTTAAACATGACAGGAGGAGAGATGCGACTTAGATTCTGGATTCTTCCTTGGCACTCCTTAAGGGCAGGGACTAATCCTCCAGCAAAATGGACTTAATTAATACTGAAGAGTCTCACAGCTAGTGATGACCATGGAAGATGTGCCTTTGTGAGAATATTTGCAAAACAACACATAAAAAGGGGCAAATGAATAGATGGAAAACTCTGGATCTACGTGCCGAGGGAACGCAGAGTAAGTGGTGGTGAGAGCTGGGTGGGGTTGTCTGGGGAAGGCAGGGGCTGCACCAGTGGGGAAGGACCAGCTCTCCTTGGCTTGGGGGAGGGCAGGGAGAGCAGCAGACACCTAGCATCCCAGCGACATCATTCTGGAACCGGGCAGTCCCTAGGAGCCCTGCCCCTGAGGCCTGGCTCAGTGACCTGGTACTCTGGGAATTCGCCCTGCCTCCTGGGTGGGGATCGTTCAGCTACACGCCAGTCCAGCCCATTTGGCGCCACTTGGAAATGACATGGAAATGTGCAAGGCCTTGAGCCTGTTTTCCTATTCAGGGAGCTTGGCCCAGTTTTGACCCGTGGTCCAGTCTTCCCTTGGGATGTCTGGGGAAAGATGAGGGAGGGATGTTGGCAGATGGGCTTCTGAGACACAGAGCAGGGGATGCTAACAAGGCCCGTGGCCCTCTTCTGGGCGAGGGTCAGGCTTTCAACAGGCAGGATGACACCCCACAGTCAGCCCAGCTCCATGCTTGGCATTTTGGGACTGAGCCCGGCTAAGTGGAGAGAAAACTCAGATTCACAGGGCTGCTGAGCTGGAGGGGAGCTTGTCTACCCACTTCCTTTACAGAGGGGGACCTGGAGGGCCAGGAGTCAGGAGGGGACGATAGAGTGTGTGTGGGGGTGGGAGTGGGGGATGAAGGGTGGTGATAGACCCAAGATTTGAGGAGGCTTTCAAGAGAGATGTGGTTTTCGAGATGTCTCCTGAAGGGTGATGGCACAGGCCAGGGCAGAGTCCATAGTGGACACTCGTGATGGGGTTGTGGTTGGGGAAGGGGAGACGGGCCGATCTGGCCAGCTCCCTTGAGGAGGGACGTGCCAGAAGCAGAGCTAAGAAGCAGGAAGGGGTAGGGGTTGGGCTGGGGCTTGCTGGTGGAGAGAGGGAGTTGTGTGTAGGGAGTGGGGCCAGGTCTGAGATGAGCATGAGCTGGGAGCAGATATGAACCCAAGGGGCAGAGCTCTAGGCCCAAGGGAGGGGCTTTGCCTTAGACTCAAGAATAAATGGGATCCCTGATGGTCCAGCAGAACTTCTGACTGGAGACCCAGGACACACCTCTGGAACGTGAGGGGTGGCCGGGGTGGACCCCAAGTCTCCTGTGCTGTGTGCTCTGGAAGCTGCGGCCTATCCAACCAGGACTGGTGGAGGACTCTCTTGACCCCAGTGGTAGGTTTTGGTAGGGTGAGGGGAGCACTTGTTCTGGGCTAGGGAAGGAGAGCTGTGGTCAAGATATGGAAGAACTTTGGGACCAAGGGTGACTCCTGGTCTGTCCTCACCTCTAGGGATGCCCCGAAACTGAGGTAGAGGCATTTATTTGGGGATTCACAGTCACTCTAAACTGGCATTTAGATGCGTGCCTACAGCGGCCTCAGGAATGACAGGATTGGGCCTGAGTCTCCCACCCAGCCAACTCCCCATGCTTTGGAACAGCAGAACCCTGTCCAGGGCTAACAGTCTGGAGCAGAGAGAAGCCAGAAGACATGCAACAGTAGCGACTGAGCCTTGGGGAAGGACTGGGTGTCTCTCCTCCTGCATCCATCATCCTTTGGGGAGGTCTGGGCAGTGGAGGGGATGCTAAGAATCATGGAGGGGTCTGGGGGAAGAGCTGAGATGGTTTCTCTAACTAAAAGCAGAACATGGAGGCCAGAGGGACCTCACGTCTGAGTCCTGTGGGGACAGCGCTGTTGCTGGTCCTTGCAGCCTTCCCGCCTTCTTGTCCTTGGGCTCTGTGCCCAGGCCCCACTGTCAGCACTTGCTCCCGAGCCAGTGCTGGCAAATACAGCCATGAGATCATGGGGTGGGGTGAGTTGGCAGGCCCCCAATCTCCGGAGCCGTGGCAGGTGCATGGTGAGGCCTGGGCCCGGCGCCTCTATAATCTCCCTCCCGGCTGCATCCCCTTCCAGGGAGGTGACTTCTCCAACCAGCCAGTGCATCCTCCTCCACCTCAGTCCCTGGACTCCAACAAAAGCGGAACACTGACTGGGGCCATGGCACAAAGCCTAGGATGATACCGCTCAGAAGATGGGATGTGGTGGGATACGGAGAAGGGGAGTTAAAATGAAGAGCACACAAGGATGCTAAATACAGAATACACTTCGCATCATATAACCCTCTTCATTGAGGGGTTCGGCTGTGTCCTGTTCTGTACTAAGTGCTTTGCAGGCCCTTCTCATGTAACCTTCACCATGACCTTGGAGAACGTGGAAAATCAGGTCAAGTGTTCACAGACAGGAAGTGGAGTCATTAATACTCATGCCCAAGTCTCTGCTCTGGGCCAAGTCTAGAGGGTTCAATGATTCGGGCCGCCGACGGGCCACACGGGCACTGAGTGAATGAGCTCACTCATTCCTCCCGTGAGTGTTCGTGGTCACTAAGAAAGGTTCTGGAGGGCAAGGGCTCAAGGTCAATGAGGCAGGAAAAATAAGAAGTGAGCTCTCGTTCCAGAGTGAGGAAGTCAGCCACTCAGACATGGGTGGGCCTGCTTGTGTTTGGCACCTTTGAAGTCAGAAAGGAAGCAAGTGCGTCAGAACTGCAGCACAAGGAAGCAAGGCAAGACAGCCAGATCTCGGAGTCTGGGGCCACATGTCACAGCAGGTGACATGCTCTTTGGAGAGGGAGAGCAGTTTGAAGGGCTCAGTCTGGAGACAGGATGGACGAGAGTCTTCGTGCAGGGGTGTGCGTGAGTGTCCACAGTCACTAGTGACACATTCTCTGTCCCAGTTGACTCTGCGTCCCCTGGAGTGTCTGTGTTGTCCCACAGCTGCGCACAAGTGGGTAGTTTGCCCTTTGCTGATGGTCTGGATGCACACTCCATGTCTGGATGTGGTGCTGTCTTGATGGAGCCGTTCTTGTTCCCCAAATGTTCTCTAATTTGGGAGACCACTTATTCTAATCCTGATATCCCACCCTTACTCGGGGAGTTTTATTTGCCTCTTTTCCAGGGAGCTCAGTTCCCTTCCCCTTTCTTGACGAACTGGGGTCTAGAATTTCAACAAGCGACAAACATAAGCCCACAATTCCACTTTCATTCCTTTGCCCCCTGCTCGTGCTCAGTGTCCCGAGTTCACCTATGTCTAGAGTGTGGACACGTGGAGAGGAGGAGGGACATGCGACAACTCTTGGGTGTGTCCTGTCAGGTGCCATGTTGAATGCTGGCCTCTGTCTGTTGTTGGTGTTCAAGTCTGGGTCACATATCAGCGGGTTTGGGGTCAGTGTCTGTGTTTCAAGGCCAAGTAGCAATACACACAATCAAAATCTCAGGATGTCAGGACTGGGTGGGACCCAGAGATATTAGCCAGAGAGGGAAGAGCCTTGCCCAAGATCACACAGTAATTTGGGGAACACAGTAGGCTCCCTGACACCCATGCCACAGCTCTTTTCACCACTTCACAGTGCTTCCCTAATTTTCCCTTTTTTCTCATCTCTACTTTTCTTATGCTTTGCCCTCTCAGGTTTTCCCACCCAGACCCTGCTATGCCTTAAGGCTTGGTCTGGCCTCCTTCTTAGCAACCCACATGATTTCTTTCCTCTACCTTCCATGGCACTAGAGGACAGCCTGCTAATTCCCATTCCTTAATTGTCTGTAGCGCAAATTAATGCTTTATTACTTGATGCTCTAATGACTTGAATTCTAACCAGGCTCAATTGCTTCCCAGCTGCATGACCCTGGGCTAGTTACTTAACATTCTTAATCCCCTGTTTTATCATCTGTAAAATGGGGCAGGCATTTGAGGCTGAGTGAGTAGCAGAAGCTGTGGTCAGAGCACTTGCCCTGGAAATGGCAAGAATGAAATCTGACGTGTGGTGGGTGTGGGGTGGTAGAGCGGGGCCAGCTCATGGGGTGCCTCAGCCCGGAGAGGCTATGCTATTGACAGTGGGGAACCCTTGGTGCTTTTTGGAGAGAAGTAAAAACTGTCTTCCTGGAGTTTGAAGCAGTCATGAAATGGGGGTGGGAAGGCATGGGCTTTGGACTTGGCAGATGTGGATTTGAATTTCAGTTTTACCACTGGGTAGCTCTGCGACATGACACAAATTGTTAGATCTCTCAGAGCTTCCTTTTTCAATCTGTTAAATGCAGATGATACCTACCCCTGTAGAGTTATGAGCAGGATTAAGTGAGAAAACGTCTATAATGCCTGAGCTTAGAGTCTTGCTCTTAGTGTTTAAGGAGGAGCAGCCATGACTAGTGGTGCTGGTGTTGTCATCCAACTGCACATGTCTGCCTGCAGCCTGGCCTGGCGCTGTCCCTGGCCTGAATGGGCTGCAGGTGCCAGGCTCATTCCTCACTTTCCAGCTTGGGAGCGTCCCAGAAGCAAGGCCTGCACGCAACTGTCTCCTTGCTCCTGCTGCTCCCGGAAGTGGAGTTGGGAAAGCTGTTAAAAGAAGGTGATGTCATCATTGGGTGGCTCTGCAGGGCTGCAGAGACCCGCAGGCAGTGGGAGTCAGGGGTGATGTGTATGCGTGGGCGTGCATGTGTGCACGTGTGTGTGCCCTTCCTGACCACCGACTGGCCCTGTAGTATCCACGGGAATAAGGCTTGCAGGGCCTTTGGGTCTCAAGGTGTGCACCGCACCTAACCTTCTTGCTGGGCTGTGAGCCCACTCTCCCAGGGACAGTTCTTGTGGTCTCAGGCACTGCCGTGGGCCTGCTGTCACTCCTGAACTCCATGAAGAGGGGCAGGTGCAGCACCCAGAGAGGGGGTGGGGGACCACGGGGAAACTGACCGCCAGCGGCTCCCGCCACCCAAGGCCTCCTCCTGGCCTGCACTGGTGGGGAGGGCGGCAGGCAGACCGTTGCTGAAGCGGTCAGTCAGCGGACAGTGGAATGCCCACTAGCAGCCTGGAGTGCACCTGGGCCGGACAGAATTACTTGGCGAGACTGACTGGGTCCTGCCTGCACAGAGGATTCAGACAGGCCTCATAGAAGGAAGTACAGGGTGCGGGGAGCTCTGCCCAGGATGTGTGGGCTGAGGTGGAAGCTGCACCTGCAGGCTGAGCCCGTGGTTACGTGTAGGAGCGCAGACATTGGGGCTGGAGGGCCCGGGGGTTTGGGATAGTGGTGGAGCCGTGTGCGGGAATGTGTGTAGGGCCCCTGATTGTCACACTGAGAAGGATTGTGTATGAGGTCTCAAAGGGAATGGGGACCCCTGGAGGGCTTTTAGGCAGAGGAGAGATTTGCTTGAATTTGGGGGCTGCAGTGCTATGGGAATCGGGAAGGATGGGGTAATCTGATGTCAGGTTCCGTGGAAGACAGGGTGACAAGCTGCTGGGGAGGGAGTGGAGTGATGTGGAAGTGGTGTGTGATCTGGAATGAAGGGTTGAGGTGGGCCTGCATGGGTGGACCCTCAGAGGGTATGTGGACCCCTAGTGGGTGTGTGGGTGGGACACAGGAGAGATGCGTCAGGGCTTTGCTGGAGGGAGGCTGAGGCAGAAGTCTGGGGCTGGAGTAAGAGCTGGATCCATCTCTTCCCCCTTTGACCTCAAACGCTGATCTGCTCTACTGGCCCTCAGAAAAAAACATACTACCTTTCTGAACCTTAGAGTTTTCTGATCCTCCCCGTTCTCCTGTGAGAAACAGAGAGAACAAATCATTCTCTGCCACCCAGGTTATCCAATTCACCAGCCACCATTTCTCCAGGTGGCCGGAGCTCTGGCGTCAGGAACCAGGAGAGGCAGAGGAGCCCCTGCCTGACAGGCCCCCAGTGGCCACAGAAAAATGTGCAGTGGACTTTGGACATGATGACCAAGCACTTGGAGTGTTTTGCTGGTGGCGGGGACCTGGAGGGGTGAGGAATTCTGAGTGTGTCCAGGTTAAAGAGCAGCCGGACAAGATCAGAGCCAAGACTGCCTTTTCTTCTCTGTAACATGAACTGATTTCTCAGAACCTTTTATTCATGAGACCGGGTCACCACCCAACCCCATGAGAGCACCAGGCCCTAGGGCTGGAGGACAGGGATGGCTGGAGACAGTATAGGCACAAAGCGGTGGGAGTGCTGGGACTTGCTAGCTCTGAGAGTTTCCAAATCTGCAATCTCAGACGTCCCCAGCTGCAGACTCCACAGCGCCCCAAGAGGAGGAAATGGGCCCACTGCAGCTGCAGGAGGCATTCGGCAACAAGAGCGTCTGGCTCAGTTTCAGGGTGGCTGGCTTCCTCCTGTCCCAGGGGGCAGATAAATGAACGGATTGAGAGAGGCTCACACCCCAGTGCCCCCACCCCTACCCTCCTGGGGCACCTTCCTGTCACCTGGACCTTCTTGGAAGCTGTCCTCGTGTGGGTGTCAGGCAGATGGCAGCTTGGCAGGCAGAGGAACTCCCCAGAGGAACTCTGCTGGGGGCAGCAGTGGAAGGTGGTCCTGGTCAGCCCAGGAGAAGGAGAGTGGCCTCTCGCCCGCCCATGGATTTCTGTTTTTGGAAAAGGTGCTCCGGCCAGTGCCGCACTGCACTGTTTTTGGGAAGCATCAGAGCTGCGCAGGGTGAACCCCCTGGGTCTCCATCTCCAGGAGCTCTTAGGTGGGATCTGGAGCAGAGTTCTGTACCTGTGTGTTCTGACTGGCAGGAGCCTGGGGGTGGCTGGGGAGTGGTGTGCGCTCACATCTACACCGAGGGTGCCACCTGCCCTTCCATCTCATTCCTCTCTGCTCTCTCCTGTCTGATGCCCACTTCTCCCCCTTTCCTTCTTTGTTTCTCTTCATCGCTCTTATTCTCTGCTCTTTCCTTTTCTCTTTAGCTGCCCTCTACTACTGGTGTTACCCACCCCATCTTCCTCCATTTGTCTTTCTCCTCCACCCCCTTTCTTTCCCCAGTTACTCTTCATCTTCTTTTTTGTCTCCTCCTTCTACTCTTTTCCCACTCAGACTCCTCCCTTCCCGAGCCCCAGCTGCCTGATCTCCCTTTTGGAACTCCCTGTCCTTTCCAGCAGGGAGTCTTCCCACTCGTTGCAAAGAGTCCAGGACTTGGTCCACAGCCTCAGTCACAGCAGGTGCCACCTACTGCCTCGACCACAGGAGGACTGTCCCTGGAGCCAACCCCCCACTTTCCAGCCCATGGCTGAGACTGTGGACCCGACAGCGACCCCTGGAGGTCAGGCTTGGTATTGCAGCTTCCGGTCAGCTTCAGTCCTCTCCCTACTCATGTTCTCAACCAGGCATTCTGAAGGTGACACCTACTTGTCTAGGGGCTTGCACGAGTCTGTGAACGGTGTGTGGACACCTGGGTATGATATCTCATTGACCAGTGAATGTGTGTCTAGTGCGGGTGTGTGATTTGAGCCCACATATCTCGTGGACTGTGTAGAGTGTGCACATATGTGGGTGTCTGGAGGAACTTGTGGGTCCTCACCACTAGGAGCTCATCTGTGTCTGGGGACACAGGTGAGCATGGGAGCAACACAAAGACACATGCGTGTGTGTGTGTGAGGGAGTGTGGGGCTATTCACAGCGTGCACCTGTGTGTTCTCGGGGCTTTGCTGCCAGTGAGTGAGGCTGATCTGCTCATGTGTGTTTTCACTGCAGCATAGGGGCTAGGAGACCCCTAGGCATGTGATCATCTGGGCTTGTGGTAGCATAAAGATGTGTGAGCAGTGAGGAGGCCCTGAGGGAAGCTGTGTGTGGATACATGTGGAGATGAGTCCTCCTGGGCCAAGGGCATGGTGAGGCTGGGCTGAAAGGAGAAGTAGTCAGTGATTTATAAGCATTTTAAGTAATGTTTTGGCCCTAGGTTTGGCCTCAGACACGGTGAGTCCCACGCGTAGCTCAGTTCTGACATCAGCTAGGCACCTGAAACCGCAGGAATGAAAGCAGGCTGCCTCCCCCACTTGCCCGCCTGCCACGGGCCGAGACTACGGAGAGCAGGTGCATCTCTCTCCAGAAGCACTGCCCCACAGGTACCCAGTGCCAACCAGACACTCCTCCATGACCACTGGGCCGGCTGCCCCTAGGGATTGCAACACCTGTCTCTGCCCTTGCAGGCCTGGGGTCCAGGTGCCCCCATTCTAAATCAAGCCTGGCTCCTCCAGGAGAGGCTCCTCCCCCAGGCTGCCCTGCAGGACTGAGTGGCCACAAAGCAGAGGGCAGGAAGGCCTCCACAAATTCCAGCGGGAGGAATGAATGAACAAATGTGTCTCCCAGGGGCGGTGCTGCTGGCCCTAGATAGTGACCTGAGAGTAAGTGGGGGGCTGTGCTGAAAACTGGGGGATTGGTGGTTGAATTCACCTCTGCATGGTCCTCTTTGAGCATTACTTCCCTGCTTTCTAGGAAAAGGCAGAGTCCCCCCCGCCCAGTGCTGCTATACTAGTGAGATGTGGTGTTGTTCTTGGTGCCTGGCATGTGGTCAGGAAATAATAAGTGTCTCCTCCCTGAGAGCTGGCAGTGACTCTGAGCCCCTTCCACAGCTGCCCCTGAACCAGCAATGAGTCAGAACTGCTGGGCAGAAGGCATCCTCTGGTTCCCATTCTGGAAGCATGAGTCAAGCCCACGTCAGGGAGGAGGGAGGTCACACTGGGGTCAGATGTTGGACCCAGGCAGGAGCAGACATGCGCCTAGATGCTACCTTATCATCATGCCTGTCGCCAGTACCAGGATCCCAGGTGCTGGGAAGGTAAGGTCATGGGGCTGAACTGAGCACCTCCAGTTCTGGGCTGAAGGTGTCATTGCCACAGGCTCTGTAATGTGTAGATGCTTTTCAGACAGAACAGGTAGCAAACCCAAGCCCCAGAAGGCATCTTTTTAAAGTTTGTCCTGCTGCTGCTGGGAGCAGGACTTGCAATCTGGGGCTTGGCCCAAACTGGGAACCTCCTCCCCTCCATCACAGCTGCTTTTCTTTATCTAGATCCCAGCAGTCGCCAACCAGGACCCAGGTGAGCTTTCTCTAGATGTTTTGTAGAACATCTGAGATGGGGAAATTTCTGCTTTGAATTCTTTATCATACACCTGACCATAGGCCATGTCAACAAAAATGCAACCATTCAGCACAATGGACAGCGCCTGAGGGCTGATTGGTGGGTGACGTGAGCACTTCTGTGCCTTGAATAATCAGTGTCTCAGCCACAAGAAGCTATTGATTTTCTCCATGAGGGACTTTATAGTTTCTCAGGGTAGGTAACTATGGCCTGTCCATCTGTCAATAATGACACACCCCACTCTAGCCATTCACATGCATGATGAGAATGTTAGCAGATGGACAGAGGGAAGGAAGTAGTGTGGGGATGGGGCTTATCTCTGCCACCCAGTCATGCAGAAAAAGTCAATTAAAGTGTGCACACACACACACACAGATAATTCATTGGTCACCTGCCACAGATAAAAAAGTGTGCCAGGAGGTTGACGAGGCACAGCTCTTGCCTCATATAGCTCACAGTTGTCTGTAGGATGTAGGCATCAACAAATACTCTTTTCTATTCTTGACATTTTTGGAACCATCTTAGGGAAACATTGACATCTAACATCAAATCTGCTAAAATATGCAAGAAAGGCAGCAGATTTGTTGGGTAGAAAAAACTCAGTTAAAGCCCCTCCTTCCCCCCGCCCCATGCAGTGACCAGTTGCTGGCAAACAAAGCACCTCCTTTTGAGGCAACCCTCTCCTGGCTGCACTGGCTACTGTGCCAGCGGAGTCCCTGTCCACTCCTGCAAGGGACACAATCCTGGCGGAAATGGTACAGAGGTCCAACAGAGCTGTGTGACTTTCTATGGATCACATATGTATTTACTGTGTCAAAATGTGACCATGCCAGTCATTAAAGGTGGCCCTCCCTCCCTTCTCCCCTTCCTTTTGTCCTTCCCTGAGACTTCAGGACAACGCAGCAGGATGAGCTTGGTCCTAGCAGCATGTGGAAAGAATCTTGGTCTGCGTGCCCTCCTACCCCAAGCCCCAGAGGCCATAAGTCTGCCTCTGACAGCCTCAAAGCGCCTCTCCTGGGCTCCTGGGCTCAGGCTCGGGTCTGTACTTCCCCGCACTGGACAGGGGGAGAGTGGCTTGCCCAGCCACACCTCACAGTCTGCTCCAGACTGGCAGGACGAACAGGTTTGGCTGACCGAACTGGATGCAGCCTTTGCTTTTAGTGAGATAAAGAGTTTTTGGCCACAGCTGAAATAAAGTTTTTGGGCTTTTTCCCCTTTTGAATTATTTCTGACTTATGGAAATGTAGCAAGAATAGTCAAAGAGCTCATTTTTCTTTTCTGAGTCACTTGAGAACAATTTGTTGATTTTAGTATCTATTTTTTTCTTCTCTTCTTTTTTTTTTTAAAGGAAAGGTACAGGCAGGAACGAAGAAAAGTAGACAGGCAGGCAAAAAGAGAGAGGAGGGAGAAGCATTTTATTTTATTTTTTATTATTTGTTCACACTGGTTGTTTCCCCCAGACCCGGGACTCGAACCCAGGGGTATGTGTCTTGCTCTTTTGGAGCAACAAACAGATACTCTCCACCAGGATGTGTCGTGATATGTATTTTTTACGTTTTTTTTCTCTCAGTCAACAGATCAGAGTCATCAACATCAGGAGATTAATATTGATAAATTCTCTGACCTCATCGAGTTTCACCAATTGTGCCAATATTGTCCCTTATTTCCGAGGAATCCTGTTCAGGATTGCTATTGTCTATGAGTGTCAGGTCTTTGTCTCTTTTAATCTGGAATAGTTCCTTGGTCTTGTTTTTTTTGACCGGGATACTTTTGAGGACGAAAAACCTCAATTTGCCCGATGTTTCCTCATGACTGGATTTCAGGTTCTGCATTTTGGGCAGGAGCACTGTCCTGCCTGCTGCGTCCTGTCAGGTGGGGTCTGGTTTCCATTTGTCCTGTGGCTGGAGTTCTTCACCTTGATGATTGAAGATGCTGTCAGCCAGGTTTCTTCTCTGCACAGCGCCTTTTTCTTCTTTGTAATTAAAATGCAGTTGGTGGAGAGATACTTTGTAAGTATGCTCTTCAGAGACTTCCACCTACTGGTTTCGGCATCATTGATGTTTCTTGGCTTAATTATCACTATGATGGTTGCCAAATCCATGATTACTTCTACATTTACTAGTTGGTATCTCCTATATGGAAAAAATATACTCTTTTTATTCTCCACATTTGTTTAGTTGCTTATTTATATTAGTATAGACATGGTAGTTCCTATTTTATTCATAATTTATTTTGTTGCTGAGATTGTCCCGTCTTTGGCTGGTTGGGAGCTCCATCAAGCTGGCTTTAGTGTCCTTTTAATATATCCCCTCCACTCTTTAAACACTTGTTAACATCATCCTGATTCATCTTGTAATTTCTCTGTGCCAACCCTAACAGCCATTTCGCCAAGAAAACTTAGTTTCTTTGAGTAGAGAATGGTATTTAGAAATCAAGACCTGGGCACTAGGTATGCTCATAGATTTTGAAATGTTCTCAGTGATTTCCTGGGTTTTAAGCCAGGAAGAGAAGTTTGCCTTCAAGATTTAGCATTCTAGTTGTGTCCTGGGGTCAGGGGAAAAACCAAGATGCGTAACTAAGTAAAAATAAGTGAAATGTTTCTTTCTCCTCTTTCTTCCTGCCTGCTTGCCTACTTCCTGACCTTCATTCCTGACTGCACCTTTCCCTTTAAAAAAAAAGTTAGTATTCTAGACTAGAGATTCTAAAATCTATCGAGGTGGTAGAGAGCATTAGAAATAAAGATATTTTTAATCTAAATTTATACTATATTGATTGAGTAAAGACAGCATTTTTTAGATTCTAAGACATCATCAGTGGAGTTAGGAAAAATGTGAACACTCACACACAATTGAAATCGATGTAATTTATCTGCCTCTCTGTCTTGAAGATCCTGAGCCCACATTTACACCTTTAACACCACATGGCTCTTTCTAGTGTCCCCTTCCATCATCTCTGTGTCACCAATCTCCCTAAGCAGCCATGGCCCCAGACACAGATGCTCTCTCCTGTGTTGGTACAAGCAACCCCCGCTCCCCCAGTATTTGGGACTTTTTATTAACTAATACATCTTTATTTGCCCTGGTCTCTGGGATGTGTTTCTCACAACTTGTCCTTAAAAATGAAAAGTGGAGTCGGGGCCCCACACTGCCCACTGGCTCTGTCAGGAGCTGCCAGTGGGGGATGCAGAGGGAGACCGCCAGGTGTCAGCTTTCCATGGACTTCCTGTCACTCTGTGTGCAGTTTGTCGCAGCAATGTGACTGCCCTGGCAGCAACAGAGCCCTCTGTAGCAGCAGCTGAGTCCAGTTGGTGGTTTCCCCCGTACTGGAAGAACCAGTTTCACCCTAACACCCACTCCAGACATCAGTGCCAGCCACTATGGCCCCTGGAGGTCAGGGTCGCAGGCCCACAGGGTCCTTCCTGCCTGGAGCATGGAGCACAGCCCAGCCAGGCAGTGCCTCCTCCGCAGAAGTCTGCCTTTCAGGGGCCCCTCCTCTTTGTTAATGGGGTTTGATAGTTCCAGCCCCTCCTTTTGTTCCCTCAGCCTCCTTGTGGTAACCACTCCCCCCCAGTTCCAGATCTATGATATTTTATTAGAGTTCTCTTTTTACCCTTCCAACGAGCTGTTAACAATTCATAGCGAATTCTCTCTGCCCAGATAACTTCCTGGTTTGACTGCTGTCCCCCTGCTGGAACCTGACTGAGGAAGGGAAGGCCTTGGCTCCTGAGATGCACAGCTGCTTGCCTTGCCAGCAGTCTGCGATTGCAGTGTCCAAGGAGCCGTGAGGAACAGAGAACTCCCTGGTCAGAGGGCTTGTGGGAGCTGCATGTTGGCTGAGAGAAAGCAGCCTCTTCTAGAGCATCCTGTGTCTCTGGGCGCGTTTCAAATAGGACGTGTCTGTCTGGCTGTGACATAGTTAATGGGAGAAATTCCTGCTAGGTAACTGGGCACTAAGTTCCCTGAAGTAGGGCATCTCCTGGGTAATGGAATCTTTATAAAATAGTCTGTCTTCATAAAAAAAAAAAAAAAAATTTCACACAAAGATTTTGTCTGTTTGATGCATGAACCGACCATAGACAGACTTTCGTTTCAACCTTGAGCACACAGTGAGGGTCCGAGCTCTGCTAGAAACGGGCGGAGTTAGCAGCGCTCACTCTGCTCTCCTGGGGGAGGCGGTCGGGTAAGAAATAAAGGATGCAGATGCAGACTGAACACACGTGTTTGACTCTGCTCCCTTCTGAAACCCACTAACCCCACAGTGAAATATGTTTGCTGGTTTTATGTTTATGTAAATACCGCCAGTCATTTGTTTTGGAAATGACAATCAGTGTCCATTGCTATGGGATAGAACCATCTGAACACGGTGCGAGTTTCTCCTTGGCTCGTGTACGGTTTTGTCCGTGAGGAGAGTGGGTGAACGCGGGAAGCTGCCCTCGCCCAATGGAGACGTGACACACACCCCCCAGATGTCTGCAGCTGCTGCAGTTCCTGCGCAGGCACCTCTGGTGCTACTGCTTCCTGTTGGGACTCGGGGGAGCCTCCTCTCACCGCTTCACAATAACTGTCAAGCTGCACACCTCCTGACGCCTGTGTCCACAACTAGATGTCAAGTCTTCCATGTAACATGCCTTATTTCTTGTAGTCATTATGTTTTTCTTACCTATTTAATATGTGTAAGTGGTGTGACTATTTTTATTAGGTTCCTATCTTTCTTTTTTAAAGAGAGGAAGGAAGGGAGAGGAAGAAGAAGCATTTTTAAGGCAGGCAGACAGGCAGGCAGGCAGACAGCAGCAGGAAGGAAGGAAGGAAGGAAGAAAGGAGCACTTTATTTATTTGTTTATTTATTTTGGTTGGTTCCCCTGGGGCTGGGTCTCAAACCTGGCTCCTTGGGCTTTATATGATCCATGTCCAGCCACCAGGGTGCACCCGCCTATCTTTCTAAGTGTGTCATTGATGAAGTTTTGAAATGTTTGTGCCCCAAGCCCCGCTACCCCCGCCCCACCCATAAACCCTGTGGTTTTTGTTGAATGATTTTGCAGAATGATGAATTTTAGGAATGCATATATTATGTTATAGCAGAAATGATGGCATAAAAGACAAAGAAGACAGCAGGGAGATGGCTGCAGGACATTTTTTCCCCCTTGAAATCTCAAAAGGACTGCCAGCTTAGGCTGACATGCCCATTTAAAAACAACTGTATTGAAGTAGCATTACATTACAACACTACAGAGGTGAAGGCGTGCATCACTACACATCAACATCTGTGTAAAGTTCACTACTAGCAGTCCAATATTATCCTTCAACATATAATGGACCCCTTTTACCCCATCTCCTCCCAGCAGACTTCTGTCAACTAGAAAGTAAAACCGGTTGTAACTAGGAGATAGTGGAAAATATTTATGTTCCCTACTCTGGAGGACTATGTATATTAATATATGTATATATGTACATATTCACTCACATACAGACACACATCTGTCCCGAGTTCCCAGCCCAGCCCTCCTACAACCCTTGTACTTTCCTGGGAGATAAGAGCAGTAGGAGCTTGTTCTGAGTTTTGATCTTTGATCCTGTTCCTGATCCAGGACTCCTAAATCTTTTGTAAATTCCTGAATGGTAAGAGCATCAGGACCATCTTTGGTCCTATTGAGATGGCTGGCTGAGCTCCTGGATGTCACAAGAAAGACCAAGTCATGATTAGAAGCTTGAACATTTCAGTCCCATCCTTCACTTCTCTAGAGAGGGGAGAGGGTCTGGAAGTGGAGTTAATAATTCATCAGGTCTATGTAAAGATGCCTCCAAAACGCTCAGGACTGGGGTGTGGAAGAGTTTCCCGGTTGGCAAATGAATCCACGTAGCAGGAGGCAGGTGCACCACAATTTAGTGGGACAGAAGCTCCTGTGCCTGGGATTTCCCCCAGATCTTATCCTATGTGTCTCCCTCCTCACTTGGTGATTCATCTGTATCCTTTACCATATCCTTAATACGCTGGCCAACAGTGCTTCCCTGAGTTCTGTGAGTTGCTGTAGCAAGACATTTGAACCTGAGGAGGAAATTGTTTTGTTTTGTTTTCAAAAGACACCATTAAGAAAATGAAAGGACACGATATACTGGCAGAAAATACTTATAATTTGTATATTTGACAATAGATTTGAAGGCAGAATATATAATTCAATAAGAAGACAGATCAACTTAAAAATGGAAATATTCGATCATACACATCACAGAGTAAGATATACAAATGGGTGCACCCTGATGGAATAGGGGCTTGGTGCAGTCCACATACACCCCGGGAGCAGCCACGATGAACAACTAGATAAAATGAAGTGCTTCCTCTTCTCTCTTTCTCCCTGTCTCTGCTCACTTTCACTCCTGCCTACACCTTTCCTTAAAATAAAAAAAGTCAATAAGCTCCTGCAAATATGTTTAATGTTCTGAATTATTAGGGAAATAAAATTGAAATCATTATGAAACTCACCAAACTCCCATTAGAATTATGGATAATATCAAGTGTGATTGTGTATGTAAAACAACTAGCATGTTTATATATTGCTGGTAGAAAAGTAAAACTGCACAACCACTTTGGGAAATCATATTGCAGTTTCTTATAAAGTTAAACACAGCATTGTCTCCTCTGGGAGTGACTCACCTCTGCCCTTGAGGTGTGCTCTCACTTTGCCCACCTCTCCCTCCTTACTTTCACTTTGCCACTTTGCCAATTAACTTCACCACTTAAAAAAATTAAGCCTATATTTACTACATGATCCAGCAATTATGCTCCTACGTACTTATTTACCTAAGAGAACTGAAAACATACATCCATGAAATACATGGACAAATGTTTACATCAGCTGCATTCATGATAGTCAAGAATTGTAAACAACTCAAATATTCATAAAAGGCAGACACTGCCCTATAGTCATACAACGGAATGCTACTCAGCAATAAAAACAAATGAAAACTGATTCATGTAAAAATATGTGTTTATCCATGCACTTATCCATCCAACTGTCTGTCCATCCATTCATCCATCCATCTGTCCATCCATCCATCCATCTACATTTTCCTTAAAGGAATGGTGCAAGCAGAAATAAAGATGAGCAGGCAGACAGACAGGAAGAGAGAAACATAAGAAACAACTACTCATCTTATCTAACTGTTCATCTTGGTTGTTCTCCTTAAGCCTGGGCCTTGAAACTGGGCCCCTAGGATATGTATGGACTAGTACTGTGAGAGGCTGTGTGCTAAACCACCAGGGCATGCCTCACAATAACTTTGCAGGGGAAAAAAAACCCAGATACTAAGCATTCATAAATTCGGCTTATATAAAATTTGAAAAAACTATTCTATAGTGCAGAAAATAGATGAGGGCTTCTTGGGAACTATAGTTTGTGAGGATTGATTGTAAAGAGGCACAAGGAATCTTCTGGAGGTAATGAATAGGTTATATACTCTATTTTGGCAGTGTCTACATGAGCGTATACATTTATTAAAATGGATCCCACTCTGTACTTAAAATATATGTGTTTGATTGTCAATAAATCGTACTTCAATGGAGTTGATATTTTAAAAAACTGAAGGGTGTTTGAAGTCTATTTAATAAGCCATTGAACCTTGGTATCTTCTTAACTTGAAACAGTCAGATGCTGACCCTTGTCACCTCAGTAGAGGATGTGAGGCTTATTCTTTGGAGATGGCTAACCAGAGGGTCTTTGTAACATCGCACAGTGGACCACAGGCACCTTACTGAAAAGCTGCAGAATAAGAGAAAGTTTATAACTGAATGCTGAGACATCACATTCCCCCAGCACTCATCTCTCACTTGGTTTCTGGAATATTAGAAGCTACGTTTATAGATGTGAGGCAGAGATTTGGAAGATTATTCTCACTAGTTACAACGGTAAGTCTCCCAAAACACTGACATTGGGATTTCTCCATGCGAACAGCTCAGCTGCTCACTCTGCAGGGAACCCAATGTTGAGTGCCCACCTCAGTCATTAGTGCTACCCCTGGATTTGTGAGTAGTCAGCCACAGATCCAGAGTTATATGAGAAGAAACTCTAACAAAACTGAAACTCAGACAACAAACAGGGAAAAGAAAATTCAGGAGAAGGCAGAGACTAAGTGGAGAGATGAAAATATTAAAAGAAGACATCTTTTATTATTATTTTCAAAGAGAAAGAGAATATATTTCATCTTTGAAACAAGAACAGAATGCAATAAAAAGGCACAGTCAGAAAACAAAACCAGCCCTTGGAAATTAAATCTGTGGTGGCAGAAATAAAAAAATGTGACAAAGATTTTGAAGAGAATAGGAAGGAAGTCTGGGAAGCAGAGAAAAAGGCAAAGATATGGAAAATAGGCAAAGATGAGAAAATTAAAGAACTTATTAAGAAAGTTCAAAATTTGAGTAAGAAGAGTCCCAGAGAAAGAACAGGAAAAAAATAAGGAAAAAATCAAAGAAATAAGACCATAAAAATTTCCAGAATTAAAGGGCACAAATTTATAGATTGAAACGAGGGTTTCACTAAACCTTCAACAGACATCATTAAGTCCACTGCGGACAGAGGAGAGTCTACAAATTTACAGAGAAGAGAACAAAGTCTTCATATAAAGAATCTAGAATCAGAAGGGCTTCAGAATTCTTAGTAGTAACATAGGCACCTAGAAGATAATGGATATCTTCACAATTTTGAAATAAAATATTTTCCAATTCAGAATTCTACAGATATACAAACCAGGAATTAGTTTTAGAATAAAGAATATTCAGAATGTACTCTCTTTACACTTTAACTTCACCTTTCTCAGAAAGCTCTGGGAGGATATGGTCTGCCAGAAACAGGAGAGTAAACTAAGGAAGATACAGACTACAGGAAAAAGGGAATCCAGTGTAAGAGAGATGAGAAGAGAGTTTCCTGAATGATGGTAAAGGCAGATCTCAAGAGCAGTGCAGCATTTTGATGGGAAACTGGGAGAAACCCTGTAAAAGTAGCTTCAGATGATAAAATTGACAAAATATTTGACATGTTTGAATACACTGAGAGGTTCAGAAAAAGGAAGGAGAGTCTGGGTGATTTAGATTTATATGTCTAACTCTAGCTCTGTAGATAATTATTAACTCTAGGAAAACCAAAAGTAAGTAAGCATATTGCATGGTTCAAAAAGTACATGATGTAGCTATGATTATTGATTAATGAAGTAATTCTACCAGGAGAATGGGAGGTGGGAAATGTGCTGGTGTTATTGTGAAAGAGATGGAAGTCTCACTTTCCAGAGTGGGAAGTCAACAGTTAATATCCAAATCGGAAATGTCAAGAATCAGTAGTATAAGCATGTTGTTTAGGGATATGTGTATACATCTTAAAAATATAAAGGTTGAAACAATATGGTTGCCTTTGGGGAGCAGAAATTGTGTGTGGCTGAGAATATTTTTTCACCATAAGTCTTGTGGTTTGCCTTGTTGAACCAGGTACGTGTATAACTGATAAGTACCCTCTCATCTCTGGGGCATGGGACAATGTTGACTAAAGTGGGAATGGTAACTCCATTTTCTAGTATTGTCCTACTGGATACTCAGATAGGATTAAAAGCTAGTTAACTAGCTAATGAGGGTGGGTGGGTAAGTCTGGGTTCTTGCCCAGACCAGACACATCAGAAGCTTCAAGTTCTTAGAACCCAGGAACCAAAGACCTGGGGGGAAGCTTTTTTTGTCTAACAGAGCCAAGGCCTCCTGAGGCACCTGAGCAGATAGATCCACTCCCAAGGACAAGGATAAGTCCAAGTTCTCACTATTTTGCAAAAGGTCTATACAGAAGCCCACTAAATCTACTGTCAATGACTGTCTCAGAGTAGATTTCCTCTGTTTGATTGAACTGGGAGAAAACTGCCTTTATCTATTCTCACCTAGAGCAGTCAAAAACCTAGAGTCAAAAACCTAGGCAGACGAGAGATCTGCCTACTGTCCCATTCACCGCCAGTTTGAGGGAGGATACTTTTGAACAATCAGAACATGTGCCTTTACTGAGGACAATTTAATGAGTCAAGATAGAAATTAAAAATAGTCTGCAACAGCAAAAATACTTCTGTGGGGATTCATCGACACATTGCTCAGGAATGATCTTCAGGGGGAAATTTGAAATAAAAAAAATATTAAAATTTGAATAATTTTAATGCCTTTTCCCATAAATTATTAAAATTTGAAATAAAAAAAGAATTAAGCATTCAACAGAGAAAATAGAAAGTGGAATAAATATCCCTGGTGATAGAGGAAGTCATTCAGAGATGAAATGGAGAAACTTTCTTGGAACAAAAGTAGAAACAAATGGAGGTTATGAGTGAAAAGGTGAGTGTAAGGATGGCAAACGTAGGAGATCTTATATGTGAACAATAGTTGCTCCAGAAGAATAGAATAAATGGAAGAGAACTCTTAAAAAAAGAGAGTTAAAGAAAGAGAATCAGAGTGATGCTGAAGGTATCAGATGCAATTTGGAAAGCCTAGGACCATGGGACCATGCTCACAGCTTCTGGAGGAAAGGACTCAGATCCAAGAATCTTGCCTAAAATATTATTAAGCATGAAAGTGGAAGGCAGCCATTTTCAAATCTTCAAGGACATCTCCATGAACTATTTCTCAGGAAATTATTCAAGAAGGTAGTTTAGACAAATCAAAGTTAAATTTGAAAAACATAAAAAAAACCCCAAAACACTTTGGAAAAGGAAGGACAAAAAACATATGAAACTGTGTAGAAAAAGAAATCTAATAAAATCTATATGATGTAAATAGATGATAAATTGCTTTCAAATTATGTTATAAATCCAAAAGGATCTTTGAAATAGAAGACAAGTGGGGAAATCCTTAGCAATAGGCTGAAACTAAAGTTCAGGCTATTTTTTGACAGCACACAGCAAATTTATTAGAAGAAGCAAAAAGATAAGAGATATCTCTGTAGGTAGTAAAGCTACAGAATAGGATAAGCAGAGGCAGGGCCTCCTATACCTAAGAAATGGGGAATGCGATTTCTGTATTGTTATGAGATGATAAGGAAATGTCTTTTCTGTTTGCATGCCTGCTGCTTGAGCTGGGTGATACTAGCTTATTTGGGTGGTACCAGCTTATTTTGAGTAGTAATGGCTTATCTTCAGCATGCCTGAAGCTAGGGTGGGTTAGTTAACCTGCAGATGATGGTCCATCTGCAATCCTGTTTTCTTGTTATCAGGGTGCCTGCCTTTTCCCGATGCTGTGCGCCATCATTCCCCCTGAACAAATCGGGCCCCAAATCCTGAAAGGCTGAAGGGCAAGGGTCAGCTGTTCTGTGCCTGCTTTCTGTCAGGCATGGGTGTGGAGACGTCCCACACAGGGCTCAGTCTATTCTAGCCCTCAGGTAACTCCAGGAGAGGGAGTGGTGCCGGCCAGCAGGTGATGGAATGCCGCATCAGAGTCCAGCAGATGCAGCCTTTGTTCCACAGGTCTGTGGCCTTGTTGTAGTATTAGTTGCAGCGTGGTTTACTCCAGACAAGAAGAAACAAATTTGACCAGCAGGATAAAACTCAAGAGTTCCAAGATGTGGAGGAGGATGAGAATGTGTAGGAGTTCTAAATAGGGTGATTCAGGAAAGACATTCAGTATTTCTAAACTTTTGTGTGAGGATCCCGAGGGCATTGCCATGCGTTTCAGACACATACAGGGCAAAAGGTTTCTGCAGATTAGAAATGGCCAGAGCTGGTACGGTTATGAGGATAGTTTTAAGAGCCTGAAAGGCTGATTGGATTAGTAGTGTCATGGAGTATTTAGGGCCTACGGGAGGAAGACAACAGTTTTGGGGGTCTGAGAGACTAAATGTAAAGGTAAGAAAGAGGGAAACACATAAGGGTATTTCTTTCCACAGAGACAAAACAATAAAGAGAAAAGTACATTTTAGGAAGAGCTTCATAGTAATGAGTGGGATTTGTGCCAAACAGGGGCAGAGTAGAGATTTCTTGTTGGAAGTGAGTTTTTAAGAGCAGGAAAATAAGAGAGAAAAGAAACAATGTGATTAAAAGAAGGACTAACATTCACTATTTTCACTTGTCCCAAGGGATCTGAAGAGGCGTTTAAGGTCTTTGGCTCACAGGCATCAGGCTCTTCACCTGGAACAGGAGGCTTTTTCGTGAATAAGTGTCCACAGCTTACAATGCCCTCATTTTACTGCAGTTGGCAAAGATTTCTAAAATGACCATGGTTGGAGATATTATATTGAGGCTGTGGTGGGTTTGTAAGCTCACTGCCACTAAGGAATCTTTTGCTCTCATACATCTGCAATGCATTGGCCCATTGTTTCCAGGCCTTGGGAAATTTCTTGTGACAGATTAAAGGCAAATTCAGTCTCAGTCATAGTCCATTCAAGTGGTGTAGCTGGGTAGGTGGCCCTTGTCTCCTGAGTGACAAGGGCCTTGACTCCTGGTGAGTTAACATAGAACCAGCCGTCTAGCATACAAGGAGGTAGCAACACTTAAAATATTCTCTAGAGAAGATTTATGAATTAAAAAGGAATCAGAAATAAGAAACTTAAGATTCAAGAAATGAAGCACAGTTAAGATTATACCCTTTTAGACCAGGTCTCCTATTTTACATCTAAATCTCAGTGAGGAGCGAGGTGAAGTCACAGTGGAAGAATAGAAGTCAAACACCGAATGGACTCCAGCCTCCTAGCTCTTAAGTAGGGTGGAAAAGTCTAGCAGAGGACAAAACTTCCAGACACACCCACAATTCACACAGCAAAGCTGTGGATCCCCACGGTTATGCCATTTTGAATTGTATTTAGCTCTTTAGATCTAGAGGTGAGAAACTACCTAGTTCCCTTTTAGGTGGCAGGAGGATCTAATGGAAATTCTGGGCTCTGGATCCTAGCTAAGGGCTATGAAAGTCTACACATGGGGGACTTCAGTCCGTTTTCCTTGCCTACGACAAAAAGGCAAAGTATTATGATTTAAAGAGCCTCCTTCTGACCATCTCTCCTAAATCTCTAATTTTTGTTGCAGAGAAACACAAGGTGTTCCTTCAGTAGTCATTCGAGTGGGGAATCCTTAGGAACAGACTGTTTCCCATGGTTCCAGCCTGTAAGGTGAGTGTGGGCTTTATTATCTTTAGGTCAATGACATAACTCCATGAGATTCCTGAAGCATCCCTGCAAGAACTGAGGCAAAATTCTTGAGGCATTCCTGTAAGGATCAAGGCATTCTCATGGTCGGACGTCTCCAGATCGGGGAGTCCTTTTCCTGAGCTTTTAAGTGCAGGAACCAGAGGGTCCATGAAACTTGGGCCCCTGCTCTGGCCCCATCCCCGACTTATATAGGCCACAGAGGGTGCCTGCTGATAGGCCTGGTTAGGTCTATGACCATGTGCTTCATGGGGTATCCCAGTATTGTCGATCACAGACTCTATTAGAGAAAGAAAGATGGAGGGAGCCTGGTTCTGTCCACCAGAATGGCAGTTTGATGAGAGACAGAGAGTGAGCTGTCGATCAGAATTCTCCCATATACAGCCACCAAAAATAAGGCAAGTGGGACATGGAGTTAGTCCAAAAAGAATTCAAGGAGATGTGAGAAGCACAGTGACAGAGACATTTCTGTCGACAGAGTATTATAACCAAACCCAGGATGTGGATAGAGAACCTGAGGGGCCGAGAGGAGAGAAAGGATGAGAACAGGAAAACAGTGCTAAAGGCTAGTGTTGAGTGGGATTCTCTGACTATATAATTGTAGCATGTTTGATAGTGATGTATGAGTTCAAATATAACTTTAAATATGAAAGTAACTATTAGTAAATTTGAGATAGAAACATTTCCAAGTACTAGGGAAGGGGACCATTAATTTTAAAAAGAAAAAAAGCCAGAAAGATACCCATTAGCAGTAGTGACCTTTGGGGACAGGAAAAGAGAGTGGGATTTTAGGAAGGGAATACTTTCATTTTTCCCTCTATGTTCTTTCTAAATTGTGAAATTCTTTCTTTCTTTTAAAATTACCTTGCATTTATTAATTGCCCATAATTTAAAATAATGACAACCAAAAAACACTGAAAAGTTGTCAGTTTAAAGATGCAGGGAGATGCCACCCAAAATGTCCTTGGAGAAACAGCTCCCCCAATTGTCCCTTTCTTTCCCAGCACACATTTGTTTTTTCAAAGTAATGAATAATGACTGTCACTAAAGGGAAAAGGCCAAGAATGGTATGTAGCTAACTCTTGAGGCCCCAAGGTAAGAACTGAAGAACACATACCAAAAATAAAGATGACTATCTGTGTGCTTAAAAGTGCTCATCTGTCAGAGAAGGAAGATACCAGAACATGCCCTGTAGGGCAATCACTGTCCTTATCTTTAGAAAATGACTTTGCATGGAGACTTAGACACCAGGTTGGAAGTCACCAGGGGAGTGGCATGGTGAGAAGATCTCTGGCGTAGATCTTAACCTAGAAGTTAAGACATCTGAATTTCAGTTGTCTCTCCGCCATTTTTGTCAGCTATGTGTCTTGGTGCAAGTCATTTGATATCTTTGAGAAAATGTGTCCCCTGCTAAACACCATGTTGTACATATTCAGTCTCTACATGTTTGTTGATTAAATCCAGGAGTGAATGATGTAGTTGTCTAAGGTGGGAATGGTGACAGAAGCTGACAGATGTCTGATGCAGTCCCAGTTGTGTCCAGTTTCGCCCACAGTGAAGATGGGTCTCTCCCAGTTATCCCCGCCCCACCCTCTGGCCACAGCACCCTGCACACCTCCCGGAGCACCTGCTCCTGGTTCTCCACAGAGCACAGGACCAGGGTGCAGACCACCATATCCATGGAGCCATCAGCCGCCTGGTGCATGTCCTCCCCTGCAGCCACCACAAAGTGCTCGAACTGCAGGTATTGTTTCTTGGCGATGCTCTTGATCAAGAACTTCTCAAAGTTAGGGTTGGGGTCAACACAGGTCACCCTGCATCTGGAGGGAAAGAACTTGAAGTTGGCGCTAGTGCTGGAGCCCACTTCCAGCAGAGACAGCTTCCCCGAGGGACTCACAAACTCCTGCAGGTTGCTGAAGAGCTCCCGCTTTTTGCTCACCATCTTTTCATTATACATCACAGTGGACTTCAGCAAGAAGTAGGGGAACCATCTTTTGCATATCCAGCTCCACAAGCCCAGAAAATTCAGCAGGTACATGGGGAATGTCAGGATGCAGATGGCCAGAAAGAAGGTGGTGAGGGCTGCCAGTGGATGAGAAAGAGAGAGCTGGTCCACAGAGCGGGAGGGACGGTGTGGGAGAGGGGATGGGAGCGCTGTGCAGGTGACTGAAGACCTTGGAGATGCCCCCTAGCACAGAGGTGAGAGCGGTGAGGGAGAAAGCAAGGAGGAGGTATCTCAAGTCCTGCTCTGCTCAGTCTTTTACCAGAGAGGGTAGGACTCATGAGCATGGGAGTTGTACAGTGGTCCTCGGCCACAGCAATATATGCACAGTGCCAGCAGCTGCCCTTTGCTGAGTCTTTACCTCTCATCCATTATCTTCTTCAGCCCTTCAAAGAGCCCGTGACATAGATATTATGATTCTCCATTTGACAGAGGAAAAAATGGAGCCTCATGGAAGTGAGTTATAAGGCCGTGTAGCTGGAAAGTGGCAGTCTTTCACTGTCCACCCCTTTGACCCTGTGTGTTCTGGCTTCCCTGACACCACCAGGCTCTTTTAGGGACAGTCCTGTCATATGACTGAGACCAGAGAAAGCACCCGCCCATCCATGACTCCACGAGTAAAAACAGAACTTTTTTTTTTTTTTTTTTTTGAAAGGAAAGGTGCAGGCAGGAATGAAGGTGAGAGGGCAGGCAGGAAGAGGAGGAAGAAGCATTTTTATTTGTTTGGTTTAGTTGTTTATCTTGGTTGTCCCCCCTGCCCAAGTTCTTAAACCTGGCTTTTTGGGACGTATATGGACTACATCTGGTGGCCTTCCTGCTAGGCCACCAGGGTCCACCCAAAGGACAGAACTCTCTGCACCACGCACCCACCCACACTGTTACCACACAGTTTAGTCTTTAACAATCTGACAGTTGAAAATATATATTTTTTTCATTCTTATTGTATTTCTTTAAGTTGAGTGAGGTTAAACATCTTTTTTAGAAGAATTAAAATTTTATTTTCATTTTAGTTGTTCACATTGGTTGTTTTCCTCCCAGACCTGGGACTGGAACCCAGGGGTATGTAGCCTAGGTCCTTCAGAGGTGACTGACCCAACCGCTGCACACCTTTCTTTCTTTCGTCCAAATGTTATTGACTGTCTTTCTGGAAAAAAAGACCCCTTAACGCCATTTTATGTAAACATTAAAGTTGGATTAAATGTTTCAATGTTTTAAATTCAAATGAAAACTTTAGGTGCGCCCTGGTGGAGTCGTGGTTGAGTCCACTGCCTCCCAGTGAACACAGTCCACATATATCCCAAGACCAGGACTCACGCCCCAGAGCCAGGGGGACAGCCAAGATGAATGACTAAGTAACAATAAAAATAAAATTAAAGTCCTTCTTCCTCCTCTCCCTTCCTGTCTGCCTGCACCTTTCCTCTAAAAAAAAAAAAAAAAAGGAAACTTTAGAAAATTAAAAAGTATATATTTGTAGAAAGCTGTTATATGTGGGAGAACTTTTTAATCATAGGAAATACAGAAGTCATGAAGGAAAAGAGATGTCTTCTATTTTTAAAAAATAAAACCAAGATTTATTAAATAACCCCAAGTTCCCTCCCCCTTCTCTCTCCCTCCTGGTAACCACACTCTTGCATTCAGAGTCTTGAGAGTTTTGTTGTGTTTTGTTAGTTAATTATCTTTGTTCTGTATATTACACATATGAGTGAAACCATCCAGTATTTTTCTTTTTCTTTCTGGCTTATTTCACATAGCATAAGCATGTCCAGTTCCATCCAGATGGTTATAAAAGTCACGATTTTATCTTTCTAATCACTAAGCAGAATTCTGTTGAATATAAATAACACATCAGTCAACTGTTGGTGGAGGCTGAACATATTTTTCATATTTGCTATTTAATTTTTTTGGTAAGTGATCTAGTGATTTAAACTGCCAAGGTTCAAATCCTGATTTTTCTGCAACTAACTATGTGAACTTGGGCCCTAGTTCTGTGACTGTGGCCCAGTCACTTACATCCCTGTGCCTCCATTTCCTCTCTAAAAATGGGGCCAATGACACACACCGTGCCGGAGGATTATGGTGAGAACTAAATGAGTGAGTAGATGTGATGCTCACACCGTGACGGGCGTGCATGACGTGAACGTTCCGTAAGTGCTGGCTCACACCTTTGCTGTCGCCCCACTGTTTTGTTGTTTGTCTTTTCCAATGGATGCACCTGCTCAGGAAAGTGGCCTGCTGACTGTTACACGTTGCCTCCCATCTGACATCCTTTGACTTTTAAAATAAAATGTATTACATTTCACGCTGAAATGGTAAACGACTTTTGGTATGATTACAACTATCTGAGTTCTGAGAGAACACAATGTCTTTAACCAGTTTTCCTTAGGAATTCAGGATGTGTGTCTAGGGGACGGACAATGAGTAATGGCTCTGGAGTGCAGCAGGGAGCCAAAAAGAATGCCTCCCCTCCCTCTTGGGAGCTGGTTCCCCGGGGAAGGAGGACTAAGGTGTCCAGGGCAGGGTTGGGAAGTCCAGCAGGGATGAGGGTCTGGGCCTGCTCTTTTGTTCATGGTTGGATTCCAGAGGGCAGCGGGGACGCCCAGGCAGGAGGATAAGAGAAGCTATGCTTGGCCTGTATGTGTGGGTGTGTGTGAGAAACACGGCAGAGATACACACAGACTGACATGGCAGTTCAATATCCTAAAAAGCATATAGTAGTGTAAGCAGAAGAAATCACAAGGTAATTAAAAAATGAAAGAATAATCACAACTCAAAAACAGAAAAAGAAAAAAACCCAACAACCTCAAACCACTACAGAGATGGGGGTGAGTCTTTGGGGGATGACTGGGGAAAGGTTCTGTGGGATTAACTCCTCTTAAAATTCTGCCTAGAGTCTCCAAGTTGGTCTCTGTGAAGTCAGCAAGGTATGGGCTGGAGTGGGAGGCTGAGCTCAGAGGAATCGTTAAAGAGGACTCTACTCTTGAGGGGCAGGCATTTGATCCTGGCCCTTTGACAATTATGCTTCTGCGGAACCCTCAGAGGTGTTTACACACACAGCCTGGCACCCAGTGGGCTCACGGTGCTGGCATGGGAATGGAGACAGTAGGAGACTGGTGAGGCCTGGACCCTCCAGGAATACTTCAGGGAGGGGATCGAAAAACCAAGGAGAGGATACTGGCCAGGCCCTGGAACAGGGAAATATTGTTCAAGAGGCGGCTGGGGCCTGAGCCCGAAAGAGCACAGACTTCTCCTTTCTATGTCCTCTATGGAATCTAAGGATGTCATCTTTGGTGGAGAAACTGTGATCCAGAGAGGGACAGTGACTTGCCTGGGGTCACACAGCAGGTCATCCACATGCTTTCCCAAAGATTTCTCAGGTCAGGCTCTAGAGGAGTTATGAGAGTTAGGAGGAATTTCTGGGACCAGCAGGGCATAGCCTAGAGGGTATAGCTTAGTGGGGGACTACAGGTGGGAGGGAAGCAGAGTGTGGGTGGGACTGAGGGGAAGGGGGATGGGGCTGGAAAAAAGAGCTGAGTATGAGCTCTGAGAGGTAAGGAAATGGTGGGGGCAGGGAGGGGTGTGGAGAATGTGGGAGAGAAAAAGGGAGGGAGGGAGGGAGGAGGAGGGAGAGAGTATATGTGGATGATTGAGTGATGTGGTGTGTACACGTGTGTATGTATGTGTATATATATATAT
>RJWH01004047.1:0-21723 GCA_004363575.1 Solenodon paradoxus | reverse complement strand
TAGGTTAAGTCAATCTCTCTCTCTCTAGCTATCTATCTATCTACCTATATCTCACTGCACCCCCCCCCCCCCCAATCATTCCTCTACCTTTGACCTGAGCTGTCCCAACACCAGCATGGAGGTAAAGGAGGCAGAGCTGTGGGCCATCCTGCCATCATTGAGAAGGGAAGTCCTTTTTGTCTAACTGAAGTGAAAGCCAGTAAGGGCACTCCCTCCCTACCCACTTTCATTCAGGTGTCCCCATGTGGCTCCAGTGACCCAAGGCCTCAGGGAAGTGAGGTCAGCAAGTTGCTATCTCTGTCTGGTGTTCCCTGTTCCAGAACAATGTTTATTCCTCTCTCAGGCTGGGTTTGAACCTGCTGGAACTGTTTGGTGGCGACTTCCGTAGGGGACAGGGTGAGAGCTGGAGAGCTTTAAAACCGAAAAATGGCAGGGGTAGGAAGATGGGGAGGAGTGTCTGAGGGCAAATACCAGCACGGGCACAGATGTGCATGCCAGTGTGTGAACTTGTGTGTCCACAGGCACCCTCTTTCAGAATGGAGACCCCACTTGTGAAAGTATGTTCACCAACCTGCACACGCAGGTGAGTGTCTGTGTGCAGACTTCCACAAGTGCGCCAAACACACACAGGCCTCTCCTCTGCAGGGACAGATAAAATAAGTGGACAGGAATGCTATATGGAGGTTGGTAGGCTGGGGGAGGTAGGGAGGCCCAGGCCCAGGTAACCATTCCCACGGGCCGCTGGGCTCTGTATGGCTATTGCAGCGAGGAGGAAAGGGCCCCGAAGTGGGGTCATGCCACTCGGCATAGTTTCTATACGGAAGGAGGGGCAGGTGGCCAGGGAAACCAGTAAGGTCTAGCCTACCCTGGGGTCAGATTACTCAAGGACTAAGCTGCTCTATCGAAGAGGAGCAGGAGGCTGTCAGGAAATGCCTTTCTGGCATTCAGTAGCCTGGGGAAAGTGGGTGGAAGCTAACTCCTGGACGGGAACATTTTGTCCCAATCTTTTACTGCTGTTCTGGCCTCAAGAAATTTGCATATTCTTCACTCCTTCCCCAAGCCTCCTCCAGGAAGCCTTCCCTGACTGAATCTACTTCAGAAAGACTCAGATGGTTCTTTCCTACCTCTCTGAATCCGCCAGGACCAAGGGCTCTGTGCGTGCGTGTGTGCGTGTGCGTGTGCGTGTGCGTGTGTGTGTGTGTGTGTGTGTGTGTGTGGAGGGGGGGCGGTCGGAGAGTGGCGGACTGGGCTGTGAAGGGCTCTCCTTTCTACTCTGGGCAGTTCTGGCGTGGACTGAAAGCCTTGGACTGAAAGCCTGGGCCTCGGCGGGGTTGGCGTTGCGGAGGGCGGACCCGGCTCCCCTCCACCAGGACCCAGCCCAAAAAGGTGGCGGGCGGCCAGCCCCGCCCCTACCTGTCCGCGGTCGCTTCTAGTGGATAAAAGCGGCCGGGCTCCCGGAGGTCAGCGAATTTGGCTTCCTCTCGCCCGCGCTACGTCCAGCCCGGTCCGCCCACCATGCCCATCCACTTGAGCAACCGCGTCTTCAGCTCTCGCTCCGCTGCCTTCCCGGGGCGCGGCGCCCGGGTGCGCCTGAGCTCCGTGCGGCCCGGCGGCAGCTTCAGCAGCCGTAGCCACTACAACCTGGGCGCCTCTCGGCCGCCGGTGATCGTTCGCTCCAGCTTGGGGGCGCCGGTGGGCGCGGGTATCCGCCCGGTCACTATCAACCAGAGCCTGCTGGTTCCGCTGCAGACGGACATCGACCCCACCATCCAGCAGGTGCGCCAGGAGGAGCATGAGCAGATCAAGACCCTCAACAACAAGTTCGCCTCCTTCATCGACAAGGTGAGGCGGCCACACCCTGCCCCTTGCCCCAGCAGCTGCCCCAGCCCTGACTGCAATGGTGTCCTTCTCTCTTCCCACCATTACAGGGCCTCCTCCCTCCCCATGCGTCCTGTGGCTATTTTGTCCTTCTCAGGCTCCAAGCCCTCTCTTCCAGAAAGCTGCCCCAATAGCTCTGCCTTTTCCTCTTGGAATGTGTCCCTGGATCTGTTCTGCTGTTTGGGGTGACTGTATCCCTGAGACTGCTGGGGTTCTTGGGTAACCCCTATCAGGTTAGGAGTGCTACAGGCCAGGACTGGTTCTCTCTCTGGGCCTCTTTCTCTGAGAAGGGCTGTGTGGAGTCAAGAGTGGGTTAGGAGGGCTCCCTGCCACCCTTGAAAAACTAGAAATTCGAGGTTGGAGGGAGAGTTCGAGGCCCCCCCACCACACCCACCTGGTGCTCCAGCCTCCCTTTGTGGGAGGGAGGTAAGGTTCTACTGCACTTGGAGATAGCCCATTTTGGGGAGGCTACAGGTTGGGGCATGGGGATGTGAGGACCTGTTGGTGGGGGCACTGAGAGGTCCCAGGGAAGGCCATGGGGGTATTTTTTTTCTGGCTGCTTGATGCTGTCACACACGGGTCTCACAGTGTGAGGTGGGGGAATACGTGTGCGAGGGAGGAACACACTCGGTGGTCTAAAAGTGGGGCTGGCTCTGGAAACTGAGCACTAGCCCAGCTGCTCCCCTCTGGCAGGGCCTTCTCTCTCGGGTACAGACCGTGCCTCTCCTATCCTGTTTGTGGTATCTCTTGGCTTCCCTGGCCCCATGTCCACGTCTCCTTTATTCAGTCTTTACATACCGTTCCGTTTCTGCTAAAGCCTCCAGAGTTCACCCTGGCCCAGGTCCCTCCTATGTTCTCTCTTACTGTCTGTACCCACCGGTGTCCTGTTGCCTGAGTGGCTGATTTGTTTTGTGGTGGCTTGTTTTCCACCCTAGTCATACTGGCTTCTCCTTAGGGGCCTTTTGGGTCACAGGCTAGGCACATACTAGGTGCTCATTTCACTCTGACTTGGTTGTGGCACCATGCCCCGAGGCCTTGGTGGAAGGGGAGAGGGAGCGAATACGGAGGGAGGAATTGCTGAGGCCCAAACCCAAGGGGCCGAGTCAGGCCTGGGACAGACAAGACGGGGTCAGCCCTCAGAGAGGAATGTGGGGGAGACCATCCTCTATCATGCGATGGGGAGCAGAGGAGGTAGGAGAACCAAAAACACAAGCCCAGCACGTTAGTGAGTCAGGTGGTCCTCATCCCTGGGTCACACTCTAAGAGCCCTGAGACAGAGTGTCCTGGAGGAGAGGCTTGTTCAGGGCAGGCTTCCTGGAGGAGAGGGCCAAGGACCCCAGGGTGGGGAACAGCTAGTGGGAGCTTGGGCTTGCCAGGTGGCTGGAGACCCTCCAACATGGGATGGATGGTGCGCCTGGCCCCTTGTGAGTTCCCTCCTCCATGCCCCTTCCAGGTGCGCTTCCTGGAGCAGCAGAACAAGCTGCTGGAGACCAAGTGGACACTGCTGCAGGAGCAGAGGTCCAGCAAGAGCAACTGCCTCCCGGGCATGTTTGAGGCCCAGATTGCTGGCCTGCGGAGGCAACTTGAGACCCTGCAGATGAATGGGGGCCACCTGGAGGTGGAGCTTCGGAACGTTCAGGATGTCGTGGATGACTTCAAGAATAAGTACTGTCCCCAGTGTGAACTGTGGTGATCCCTGCCTGGGTCAAAGTGACCCCCCTCAGTTGATCTCCTGCTAGTTCCCTCTGGGTCAGGATTAGAGGGTACAGCTTCTCTGTATAAGAACTTCCTGAAGGGAAAGCTTTGTCTAACACATCCTGCCTCTCCTCTACCCTCTTGCCCTTGACCAAAATCATTCTGGTCTTTTCTCCCTACATAGTCCCTTTGAAATCTCTGCCCAGCCCTCCCCTGCAATGTTCCCTTTGGTTACGTGACCAAAGCCCCAGGAGAGGGCGGGGCACAAGGTGTGCTATGACAGATGTGATTCAGAATGACCCTTAAAGATTTTTCTAGAACAACTCCATTTTGCTCAAGTGAGGAAGTAGACTAGAGTGGTTCAGGGACTTGATTGAGATCATATATCAGACCACTGGGAGAGCTGGGACTGGTATGTTGGGTCCCTGACTCCCAAGAGGAGAGATGGAAGCTACTTGGGTTGGAAAGAAGCAAGGAAAGAGAACAATCACCATGAACCACGGGCAGGGTTGCAGAGGCTGTGGTGGGTCTGCTCAGGGCAAGACCCAGAAAGGAGGCTGTGAGCAGGGGCTGGGACTGCCAGGGCTGGGAATGGTGGGGCTTTGAGGACAGGCCTTTGAGATTCCTCTAGCTCTTTTTGCTTATTGACTAGAAACCAAAGTCTGAGGCTTGGCTGGCCCCACCCTGGCATACCTACTGGGTGGGCACTGGGGGGAGTGAGTGCTGTGCTCAGCCAGGGGCTGCATGACTAATCCAGAGCAAGCACACTGGCTGACTGGAGGTAGAGCAAACAAAAGCCTCTTGGAGGGTGCCCATCCCCTGCCCCCCAGGGCAATAGTCAACAGGCTTAATACCGCAGCAGGTAGAACCAGACACATGTAGGCTAGGGAAGAACTGGGGCAACCAGGGAGCCCCAGTTGGCATGTGTGCATGTGTGCGTGCACATGTGCTTCCCAGCCACAAAGTCGGCTGAGCACTGGGGAGCCAGGCTGGGCTCTAAGGCTGAAGGAGCTGGAAGGGGTACAGGGAGGGCCCAGGATACAGCTACCCAGCCGGCTTCTGCCCAGCGGTACAACTCCAAGGCAGGGCTGGAAAGACAGTCTCTCAGTTATTTCCATAACTATTCTAGAGGACCTGAGGGAGTGGGACTTGGGGAGTGTAGCCTCTGGCAGGGCTTTGTCTGCTGGGGCCTCCAGCTCGTCACCATCATTACCCAGGCCAGCTCCTGTTGTGATCCAGAAGCACTTGGGCACTGCTGATGCCTTTTTCAGTCTCTGAGTAAAGATGGGATCAGGTCGACATCTGTCTTGCTCTGTGCCCCACTTTGCTGGCATCTTCCTGTGGGCGGGTAGCTGGCTCCTTGGAGAGAGGGATGGGGGCACTGTGGGAGTAGGGAAGAGGCTAGACCACCCAGGTTGGGCCTGATTCTTCCAGGACTTTATGTATCCCCTTCCTGAGTCCACCAGCATCCTCTCTTCAGACCCCTTCCTTACCCTCAGGAGATGGGCAAGCGGTTAAGGATTGGACTCGAGTCAAACTGCTAGGTTTCAGATTTGGGCTTTGCCACTTAACGGCTCAGTAACTGGGCGGAGAACTCTTCATCTTTGCCTGATAATCTTAGTACTGTTGTTGTAGGAGTAAAGGAGTTAAGGCCTGGGAAGGCCCCGTATGAAGCTGTCCATAAGCACAGCTGTTGTTTTTTGTTTTCTTTCTCCCAGTGTGTATAGTCTTTGTTCTTTAATTCCCATGTGCAATCTGCTCTTTCCCCGCTTCTCCCCACCCTCCCATCCCTTGTCAAGACACAAAGCCCTAGGACCCTAGGAAGAGTCATATGGAAAAGTCAGGGACATTTGGTTCTGTAGCTGCCACCTGTTTTCAGAAGTGTCATAGGCGAGGGGTGAAAGCCCTGTGGGACAGATTTGCACACCTAGACATGAGGGAGGTGGAAACAAAGCTGTTCAGCACCATGTCCCCCCATCTACTGCAGGTATGAAGATGAGCTCAACTGCCGCACGGTTGCTGAGAATGAGTTCGTGATACTGAAGAAGGTGAGGCAGGTGGGGGTGTGGGGGGGCTATCCAAAACCGTCCTCTCATGGCACAGGGGACCACTAGGTCTTCTCTGCACAGCTAGTAGGGACCTGTGGCCAAGGTCTGGCCTGGGGTCTACAAGAAGTGAGCGATGTGTTTCGAGGAGGAGAGGTCAGGTAGCCAGGCCCTCATAACAGCCTGCTTGTGTGTGTGTCTGGTGCATCACTGGACTTTTTTATGGGCCTCGAGGGGTTAGAACTAAGACCAAAGGGTTCAGCTTAGAAAGGGAGATTTCACTTCCAAATAAGGACGTGCTCTATCACCGTCAGGACATTTACTATAGACAAGAGTGGCACATGATAGGCCTGAAATATCTGCTGAATGAACAGGATGGGCTGCCTTGAGGCAGAGTGAGCTCCCTGTCTCTGGAGATGTATAAACCAAGGTTGGAAGGCCTAGGGATGCCTTAGAGAGGCTTGATAATACATGCTAAGCAGCGCAGCCCATCCACAGAAGTACAACCTGCCCTGGAGGAGCGGGCCACTGGAGACTCAGGGATGCGTACAAGTGGAGCTAACCATAGGAGTCTAACCGCAAGAGAGTATGGCTACAGGGGGCCCAGACCCCATGTGGATCTGCAGTGTTGTTTGTGGCTTATTTGCATCAGAATCACCCACTTGGCAAGTGAAACATTCAGGCTGAAATTTTCCATCTCTAGGAGCAGTGTCCTGGAGTCTGAATGATTTTATTGCTTTTCTGTAACTGATGAGGCTCACAGAATTGATGTGATTTGTTCAAAGTCACATAGCTAGTAGGTGGCCAAGCCAGGACATGACCAAGTCATCACAGCCTCTAGGAACGGGTCAAGTGCTAGGTTGCTCTGGACTTCCAGGGCTGAGAAGGCACTTCCGGTCTGGGGATGTCCATCATGCCATCTTGAGGGTCAAGTAGAGGAGGACAGGGGCATGGCAGGCAGCCTGGAGAAACTATCATTAGGGCTGTGTTATTTGGCCTTGTGGCCTGGACAGTGCTGGCTTGCCCCACTTCTGCTCAATGTTCTACATACTGATGACATGGTGTCCCTCTACCCCTTGCATGGACCCCTGACCGTTCAGGATGTGGATGCTGCCTACTTGGGCAAGGTGGAGTTGGAGGCCAAGGTGAATGGTCTGAATGATGAGGTCAACTTCCTGAGGAACCTCTATGAGACGGTGAGGACCTTGGGGGTGGGAGATATGTCATGTTCCAAATGTTCTAACCAGGAATCAATGATCTACTCCTGCCACTAGACCAGTCTGGTGCACGGGGGAGCATTGGTCTTGCTTTTTTATCCATTCTGGATGCAGGAATCCACGATGGGAAAGAGTATGGGGGAGCTGCGGGCAGCAGAGCAGGGTGGTATCAGTCAGATTGGTATTCCAGAGACATGGGATGACCGTTGTCATCCCACGAAGGGAACCAGGAAGGTGTGGAGGGACCCTGGCTGGGTGGGGGAGGCGGGGGAGCCTGGGTCAGGAGAGACAGGCATGCTGAGGATTTACACCCAGAGGGACTGGGTGGTGGCTGCCCCTCAGCTGGTCAAACTCTCATCCCTCCCACCTCTCTGCTTGCCTTGCCCTGGGTTTCTGGCTCTTTTTCCTCACGGGGATTTGGAAACCTCTTCACTCTCACAGGGTGGTCTTACGCAGAAGACAGGGTAATCAAGCATTGGGCAAGGCTGGCCTGAGATAGAACCATGAGTGAGGCTAATGACAGACCAGTTCTCAGTTCTCCTCAGTCTAGTCTGAACATTCAACCTCCATCAGCTACTCAGAAAGAGCTTCCATGTGTGTTAGTTTCAGGGGTTGGATCCTTGAGGCTTCTACTCTTCTCCTCTCAGTGCAGGTCTCCTGTGTCTGTTACATACATCTACACGTGTGTGTCTATGTGCACAGGTGTATGTCTGTATCTACTCACGTGTGATATATATGTATGTATTTATGCATGTATATTATGTCTCTGTGTATATGTAATTACTTTCATTATGAAAGAAATACATACCCATTGCAGAAAACCCAGAAAAATTTAGAATATTTCTGCAAATTCTAGCATTCTTATGCTAACGTTTTATACTCATACCCTGACCATATGAAGACAATTACCAGATAGCCTAATATACTTTTGATTCTAAAAATTCAGGAGAGAAATAGCAGATATTAGTTTTTACATTTAAAAATATTACCCCAAACCATGTGTAGTCATACTTAAAAAAAGTAAGCCAAACCAAACCCAAACCAAAAGAGCCAAAAAAAAAAGGTCAAGAAAGAAAAAAGAAATGGAAAAATCAACAAAACCAAGTAAACCCATCTACCATGTGATCCCATTCCCCCACACCCTTGCCCTTGACAACCTGAGTTGTGCCGTCAGAATCCAGAGGCTTTAAGAAGGAAAATTAGGTGAAGAATAGAATTGAAAGCCAATCTATATCCACTCTTACCATCTTGGGATTGAAATTTTCCCATATGCATATATACATGCAAATATTTTAATATACATAGAATCATCCTTCTTTTCATGTAAGCATGCCACGGGTCTATTGCCCTCTCCACAAATGTGGTCGTGGCATGGAGTTTAAAGGCTGCAGTGTATTCCTTTACAGGAGGAACGTGACTGTTTAGCTCACCTCCTGCTTAACCCTTCAGAGGAGAGCGCAGGCCCCAGTGGCACCCCGATAGCAGGGAGCCATCACAATCCCCCCGGTCCTGTCATTGCCTCATTCCTTATAATCCCACCAGGCTCCTTCATTTGAGAAACTACTGATGAGCTATTTGGGGAGTCAGGGGTGGGGGGAACTGCTTAGCAGGTGCTGGGTCTGTGCCCCTTGATCACTGCCTGGTGACTCATGCCTGCTCTGCCTCTTCGTTTTCCTTTCCCGAGTGGTGGAGAAACCCCGGTGAGCGTGGGGTTGGGTCATGCCCCTAAGTCCCGACATTCTGTCTGGTCCTTCCAGGAGTTGGCAGAGCTGCAGTCCCAGATCTCAGACACGTCCGTGGTCCTGTCCATGGACAACAACCGCTCGCTGGACCTGGACGGCATCATCGCTGAGGTCAAGGCCCAGTACGAGGAGATGGTCAACCGCAGCCGGGCCGAGGCTGAGACTATGTACCAGATCAAGGTGTGTGGCTACGGGAGGAGCAGCTCCTCCTCCTGGAAGGGAGCCTCGGTCGCAGCTTCTCTTACTCTTCACCTGTCTCAAGCCCCTAGTGTGAGCCCCACTTTTCAGGCCCCGGTGGTTAGGTGTGCAGTGTTCTCCAGTGTCCTGGGAAGAAGAGGGTGTGAAAGCCAGGTCTCGTTCCTGAGGGAGATCCCAGCCTCAGGGATGGGGGACTGGACAGAGGAATGGAGACAGGTTAGCGATTATAATAGCTACAATCTGGCAACTACACATAGTATTAGGCAGTGGCTCAGATGTTTCACCTGTACTGACTCATTTAACCCATAGGAAGTTCTGTTAGGGTGACACTATTATTATTCCCATTTTGCAGATGCAGAAACTGAGGTAAGAGTGGTTAAATAATTTGTCTAACTCCACAAAGCTAGTAGATGGAAGAATAGGGACTAATTCTCAGGTCCCAGCTCTCTGAATGAGGGAGATTTCATCGTTACATGTATGTGTGGAGGCAGGGCAGATGGCTATCCAGGTGCTGAGTGAATCGGGGTGTTGGGGTAGGAGGTGCTGGGGTATACCAGTGCTCTGGGGGAGGGGCCTGAGCCAAGGTTTAGAAGCAGCATACAGGGATGTCTCTCAGAGACAGGGAGTCATCCCTGGAGCATGGGTGAGAGCACAGACATGCCAGCCTGGAGACTTGGGTTCAGGCCTTTGCTGTGCCAATGTCTTGCTGTGTGATCCTCGGGCAATGCCTCCCATTCTCTGGGACTCACTCTCCTCATCTGTCAAATGGGTCATGCCGATGAGGGGACTGTTGAGCAGGCAAGGGTCTCAGACTTGCAGTGATTCTCCAGCATTAGGGTCTGATGGGCGTGGGAAGAGCCCCGAAATCAATGTGGAGGGCCCCAGGGAGCATCCTCGTCCTCTCTGTCCCAGAGAGGGGGGCAAGGGGGGGCAATTGAACCCTTCCCCCATCCCACTTCCCAGTGCTGACCTAGAATTGGGCAACCATTGCTGAGAGTCAGATAGACTCTCCCTGGGAAGATAAGCTGGGAGGGCTTGTCACTCAGAATCTTGGGCCTTTCTGGGATGAGGAGAAGGACAAGTCACCTGTTATCATTGCCTGCTCCCCACCATACTTCTCCATATGGTTCTTCCAGTATGAGACCCTTCAGGCCCAGGCTGGGAAGCATGGCAACGACCTCCGGAACACCAGGAATGAAATTGCAGAGATGAACCGAACCATCCAGAGGCTGCAGGCTGATATCAACAGTATCAAGAACCAGGTGGGCACAAGCCCTCGGGTGAGCAGCAGGAGGCCAGTGGAGGGTATTAGTCCTGCTGCCTCAGCACTTCCTGCCCTCCTCCCCTCCCCGCTGCCCCAGCTGGTGTAACTCAATTCTCTCAGGCCTACTTGTGACCTAGGAATGTTCTTGGCCAGGTCCTGACTTAAGCCGAGGTGAGGAGCAGGAGTCCTAGCTGGACCTGGAGCCCTGGTGGAACCACAGGCCGGCTGGCCAGAGGAAAAGCCCAGTGCATTACCAAATTGGTATTGAGCACACTCCTTGCACCTAGCTCTGGGTGCAGCATGCTGTACCCGGGAGCTCACAGTTCGTGGGGGCACTGGGGGCGCAAGAGGCCAGCAGAAACCCTTACTTAGGCTCACAAGTCCCTGCCCGTCCCCTGAAAACACTCCTCTGCAACCCTTTCCCTCACTGAGCTGCGGTCACAGAAGCTTCCTGAATATTGAGTTTGCCAAGTGTGTTCATGCTTCACGGCCTTTGCACTTGTGTTCTTGCCACCTGGAATGTGGTCCTCCCAGCTCTGCCCAGGACTGCCCTGTTCTCATTTATGGACAAAAGACCCTCTGCAAACCACCCATAACCTCCCAGCACTCTCACGCATGCCTCTGGAGTCTCCCAAGCACCTATCATTATTGGAAATGTTCTGTCTTGTTAAGTTATTAACCGTCCCCCACATCCACTAGGATACTCAAAATGCCAGGTACTAAAACTGAAAGTAGGGACCCCATCTGTCTGGTTTTTCTCATCCCAGACCCTGGCACACAGACAGGGCACAGATGGCAGACAGATGGGAGGGTGTGTCGAAGCTAGGATGGGGGTTATTGATGAGGGAGGGGTACCCCAAGCCCTGGCTGGGGCATGGAGGTGGCCAGGACAACTAAGCCTGAGCCAGTGTCTGTACTGGGGAAAGGGAAAGTGACTTGTGCACCAGCTGCAGAGAGCTAACTTCCCAGAGGACTGGCATGTAGGGGTGTTTTACCTGGAGATGTCCTCCCCTCAGGGCCCTGAGGACCTGTTTCCACCAGGGCGGAGGCTGCCTCCTGGCACCGATTCAGGGCCGTGAATCACCTGTGAAGAGCCAGCTTCCAGGGGGAGCAGGGCCGCAGAGTCACGAATGGGGTTTCCCAGCCCTGCAGCTGTGCCACGTCTGTTGCTCCTTCCACGCAATAATGCAGAGCAGGCCCCAGAGTTGGGGTGTCTACCACTGTCTTGGGGTACAGAGGCAATGCGATGACCCTGAACAAGGGGCCAGTGGCAGGTAGATGTGGGCAGAGTGTTAGAATGCTGCCGGGGAGGAGGCTGAGCAGAGAGGCAGAAGGCATGAGCCAAGAATGGCTGGCAAGAAGGAAGGAGAGGCGCTGGCTCTGAGCAGGCCCTGCAGCCCTGGCAGCTGCACAAGCAGAGATGGCTAGATGGGCTTCTGGCGGCGAGCCCCGAGCGGAGGGAATATTAAGGGCAGACGGGAATCATGCATTTTGGGTCTGGGATTTCTAAGTGTGTTTCTCCTCCATGTGGCCCCGTTCTATTCCAAATGGGTTCCTGTTTCGAAGGTGGTTTTGGTTCTTGTCAGCTGCCTGATGTGGAGACAACTAGGATCCCATGACCTTGGAGCTCTGTCAGTTGGAGGCTGGAGGCTGGGCACTTGTAAATCATAATGGGATTTACTGCTACTATTAATCCTAATGGCATTCATTAAGCACTTACCATGTGCTAAAGATTTGCGCATTACCTCATTTAATTCTCACAATGTCCCTACGAGGTAGACACTGATTTTTGTTATTTGAGAAAAGAGGGGATTTTGACTTAGATGAGCTGAATCATCCAAGATAACATAGTAAGTGAAAGAGCCAGAATTGGAACCTGGGCCCTGGGCATCAAGCCCATGTTTTTAACTCAGGGGATTCCCTGGTGTTTGAGGAAGTAGTCTGGTGTCAACAAAGCCACTGAAAACAAGCTGCTCAGGAGCTCGCTGCAGGATGGGAGGTGGGAGGCAGTGACTGGAGGCCTGGTGCCAGCTCACAGCTCCACCACTGCCTGCAGCGTGCCAAGTTGGAGGCCGCCATCACTGAGGCTGAGGAATGTGGGGAGCTGGCCCTCAAGGATGCGCATGCCAAGCAGGGGGAGCTGGAGGCTGCCCTCCAGAAGGCCAAGCAGGACATGGCACGGCAGCTGCGCGAATATCAGACCCTTATGAACGTCAAGCTGGGCCTGGACATTGAGATCGCCACCTACCGCAAGTTGCTGGAGGGCGAGGAGAGCAGGTAAGAACAAGGGAGCCAGGAGTCAGGGAGAGGATCTTTGCGGGGCTCAGGAAGACCTGAGGCTTGACAGTCATCATCAACAAGTGTTTCCTGTCACCCTCTTCTGCAGGGCCCTGGGGGTGGGAGGAGCAGGAAGCCATCAGTTGATGCTTGCTTTTTTTGCTCTTGATGAGATGACTTTCTAGAAGGAAGGCTCCTGGAATATAAGGCTCAACGGGAAAGTTGAAGTCATAACAGCTCCTCCTTGTGTGTGGCCTTTAGCAAGGTCATCGTACTTGATCCTCAGAGCACGTTCAGGTAATTGAGTCAGGTATTATTGATTCTGGCTTGTAGAGGGGAAACTGTGGCTCCATTTGACTAATTGATGGGACAGGGTAAATGTGCAGTCAAACTGCTGATTCCTAGTCCAAGCATCTTCTCATGACGTAAAGTACTAAGTCCCATGACAGTGACTGAATGTCGAGGAGGAAGTTAGTTTGCTGCTCTCTCCAGAGATATTTGCATGCTCACCTGCAGCCAGAGAGGAGGCTGGAATGAGTGAGTCTTTGAGGGAATTCTTTATGAAAAACATGGACTCTAAGTTGGGCCTTCATTCTCACCTGCATGGGTTGGAAGATTCGTTCAGTGAAAGACAATCTTTAGAGTAGAGCTTTGGGGGAAAGTTAGGATTTGGAGAGGGTAAGAGGGAACACTCTGGGCCAAAGTAGAGCTTGCAGCCTGGTTTGTTGGAGCCCAACACTAAGATTGAGACTAGATAACGCAGCTAGAATGAAAAGGGCTGTTATTATTACTTCGGTTTACCCAAATCTGCAAAGGAAGCTCTCAGAGACTAGTCACTTGCATTTGCAAAATGCTAAGTTTACAAAGAACTTCTTCTTTTCTGAGCATTATTCCTGAGGGGCTGGGGAGAAGGGATGGAGAATGAACAGAGTGGCGGGGAAGGCACTGGGGAATGCTTAATGAAGGATTGCTGGGGGGCAGGGTGCCTGGATGTTGGTGGCACAGGATGTGAGTCAGGAGGAGGAGGGTCCCAGCCTCTGTAGTGAACCCTCCCTCCCTGGGTTGGTACCTAGGTTTTGTGGGAAGAATTGAACACCAAAGACCTCTGGGAGGAGAGAGCAACTGATCTGGGGCACAGGGTGGCCCAGAGCCCAGCTGTCCCAGTCAAGGTGTTTTTCTCTGTACCCTCCTCCACCGTGGAGGCAGGGGTCCCCTTTCTTGGGAACATCCTGGATCTCTTTTCTTCATAGAAGTAAGAGCCAGGGAACTTTCAGAGTAGGACCTAGTCCACTGTCTCCATGGACAGATGAGGGGCAGAAGCTCAGGAATGCAAGTGTGAATAGCCAAGGTCATACAGCAAGCTGAGCCCTTCCTTTCTGAAAGCTGCTCTCAGTCTAGGCTGCTATCATTAAGATGCAGATCCCCGGTCCGAGAGGACCCCACCCCTGAGGGGACACAGAGGTGAGTATTTTGTTTTTAATCCCTTAATCCCTTGTCCTTCTCAAGGGCAGATCCTGCATTTATGGTCTCGGAGCTCATGCAATTCTGGGGCCGTCTTTTAAGAATACAAAGTTGCAAATATAAAAATAAATACAAAACCAAATATTTCTTTAGGAGGAGAAATGAACAATTACATAATTCATGAAAGCCTTAGATATTCAGGTCCCTTTCTTCTGAGTTCCAGAAATTCTTATACAGAATCACTGCCTGATTGTAGCCTGGCTTCCCTCCCCACCCACACCCCAGACTTTGCAGGGGCCATTTGAGTAAAGGCCCAGAAGCTTCCTAACATATCCATCTCTTGCCCTTGGGCTTTACTCTGTCCCCTTCCTGCGTTTGGGCAGCTGAGGACAGGTGGGCTCCCCTCACTCCTTGTACTGAACTGAGGTCTCTCTCCTCCCTCTGCAGAGTAAACTCATCCCCAGGGACCAGGGCTTGGTGGCAATGGAGCTGTGCGTCACAAAACAAACACACCCAGCTGTCTTGGTTGGACTTTTAATTTCCGAGCATGACCTGTTGTAACCCCGCGGGTTGCTTCAAGCTGCCCTGCCTGCCTGTCTGGCCTCAGTGCAGCTGCAGCTCCACGTGCTCCGGCACTTTGCTCATTATTTCAGCATACAGTAGAAACACTGGCGCTGCCAGTGCCAGGCCACTTGTGAAGGCTTGGGGGTAACAGGACTCAGTATGCTGCCACCCACCCCCTTTTAGGATTTTGTGAGCTGGTTCGGGGAGGCCGCCACCTATAGGAAGAAGAGCGGCTGCCACTTGCTGAGTCTCGGGTGCCCATGGCTTTGGGTAAATTATGCTATTTCGTCCTCACAAGGAGTCTGTGAGGTTGGGACTGAGTTAGGCCCCTTTTGTAGGTGAGGGAATGAGGCTCTGAGACGATGCCCAGGCTCATGTAGGTAGCTAGAAGGGCCTGAGTGGAACCCCAGCTACCTCCTTGCTCCTTTTGCAATGTGGCTGAAGGAAAGCTGCACGTGTGGGGACAGAGGAAAGAACAATTGTGTTTGGGCCTGGAAGGAGGGGCATGAGGGGCGGCCCCCCCCCATGGAACACAGAACTGTGTTTACACAACTCTCCTCCGCCCTCAGGTGGACTGAAGATGGAGCGGGACCCGTCAGCATCTGTAAGTCCATCGCCGCGGCCCCACTTCTGTCCAGGCGAGGCTGGATCTATAGCTGGTGCACTGCTCCAAGGGCTCTGCCTTGTGAGGGTTGGGGCTTCCTTCCAGCAGGCTCATATGCCAAGCAGCCCTGCAGAAGGCAGAGTGGGCAGGTAGCAGCTGTGGGGCCGCCCCCAGCACCGGCCCAGGCTCCTCTGGACTTGTTCATGGAGAGTGGTGGGGAGGACGGGCCAGAGGGAGGGAGGGGCAGCTTCGATGGGAGTGGAAGTGAGGGGATGGGGCTTCTGGTGGTCACCCTCCTGCTGATGGAGTCCTCTCTTCTCTCCCAGCTGTGGCGAATTCCACAGGGGGCAATGGCAGCAGGCTGACCTTCGGGGGAACCATGGGTAGCCATGGCCTGAAGTTCTCGAGTGGCAGGGGGACTGGGTCCCTCCAGGCCTATTCCATCAGGACCACATCTGCCACCCGCAGGAGCGCCCTCAACTGAGCCCAGGTGTGGAGATACCCATGACCCTCTTCCCACACCCTCAGGAGGACTCCCATCTGGGTCTCATCCCTGCTCCCAACACTGATGGGCTGTCTGAAAAATGTCAGAGCATCTCCCAATAAAGTACTTCTTTCTGAAGCCTGGGTGAGCCCTGTTCCTGCACCTGTTACCCTGGCATCTTTAGGTGGTGTGGGGCCCCAGAGAGGACAGGGTTTGCTTGGGGACTAGAAAGTTCCTTGTGCAGGAGGCGAGGAAGCACATTGGAGGCTGCTGCCAGAAGGAACTCAGCTCTTTTCCAGGGTGAGGCCTTGGCCCCTCCTAGGGCCCAGTAGACTCCAGCTCCTCTCCCGAGGAATGAACACTCCTGGAAAGTTCTTGCTCTCCATTGGGCACTAGGACCCTCTCCTGCTGAGGGGAGGAAGGGCTGTCTGCATTGCCCCATGCCCTCTGCTTCTAGAGTACATTCCTCCTGGGCGAGGTCACAGCATTCAGCTGCTTGGGGCCTGGGTTTCAGGTGGGCCAGCCAACTCTCAGCCCCTCCTCCCCTAGAGCTTCCTAGTGCTGGGTCTGCCAGGTTCTGGGGCTCTGGAGAGGGTTTTTCGGGTGTGGTATTCTGTGGGATGGTGGTAGGGTAGGAGGGGAAAGCTCTGTGTGTTTGGGTCGAAGGTAGGGCGAGCGAGAGGTCCTAGAATCTAGGTCCCTGGGGAGCTCTGTGCCGGGGTCGCTGGACTGAGGGATCGCTGTGTACTGGATCTCTAGGGGGTGGAAAACATGCGTGTTAAGTCTGCTTGATGGGACATCTATGTGTCCAGCCCAGAGTAGGGGTCTGTGTAGGGTGTTTTCATGGTCTATACTTGGGTTATCTGTCCTTGAGGGGCAGCAGCACTTAGGATGGGCTCAGGGAGGAGATAGGATCCTGCTCTGTGGCTGGGACCCCCAGGGAGTGATGGTAGTGAGGGTGGTCTTCAGGGAGTACTGACTTCTAGAGGAGGGGAAGTCTGTGTACTTGATCCATGGTCAGGAATTTTCATGTCTGCTGCAGAGTTGTGGGAGAGTGGAGGAAGTGCCTCATCCTGTCTAGCAGCGCCACGTGATGGGCTTCCCGTGCAGGTGTCAGGAATGCCAGCCCCTTCACCTGCCTAAGACCCTGGCTGCCCTTCTCACTCCCTCCAGCTGCTCCCCTCCCATGATTCCGAGCCTGGGCTTTGGGGACATGGGCCCACCCCCTCTGCACCCTTCAGGATGTGCGTGCAGCAGAAAAGGCAGGTGTCTCAGAGACAGTCTCTCTTCTCTGGCTGACAGCAGCTCCTCTACTGGCTTTTAAGGGGGCGCGGTAGGGTTGAGGGGCCCTGGGGGCGCGCCATGTGTGCAGATCAAAAGGGAGCCTGTAGAACACATTACAGACAGCCCATGAGCTTTATTGGAATGCGGAGACCAGTCACAAGGGAGCAGTCTGTGAGGCAGACACAGAGTTCTCCCCATGGACACCCTGCATCGGTCAACAGGAAGAGTGGGTTTAGAAGGCAGGGGATACAGCACTGGCAGCAAGTCCACACCCGTGCCCTGTGGCCAATCTGTCCCTCAGAAGCCACAGGCATCCAAGTCCCTAGAGCAGCCCGAGTCAGGATCGGTCTTTGCCCAGGGATGTGAGGGAACCAGCCGTTTAGAGAACTGGGGATGGGGGACAGCTGCCAGACCTAGGCCGGCCCTTCTGGAAGAAATCAAGAGACAAGAGGGAAGCGAGATGCAAGAAGAGAAGACAGCCGTTCAGGTAAGTTCTGCTGGTTCTGGAAGCCCTCCCAAGTTAGGCGGAGGGACTCTCCGAGCTCGGGACGCCTCCCCAGGCTGGAGCAGTTCACAGCCGGGTGTATTTACAAAGTCTGGTGCGCTAGGCGAACCGCACCAAGCAGCCGCTGCCACAGCTCTGTCCGCAGGGGGCGCACGGGTCCGGGGTGCAGGGGGCACACATGCCGGTGCTCACTGCCAGGTTCCCACTGCAGGCGGCGTTGCAGGCGCTGCCCGTCACTGGCCGGGAGCCGGACACGCAGAGGTCCCCGCAAACGACTCCCCCTCGGGAGCTGCTGACAGCTGCGGGGACGGGCGGGAGGACACGTCTCAGTTCCCTTGCTTGGCTAGGGCCACCTTATCTTACTCAGAGTTCCTCCTGGTCATTTCTATATAACTCCCACCCCGATCCAACACCCTCACATGTGGGCACTCCTTCCCAGCAACGATCCAGCATCCCTTAACTATTACCCGAAGCCCTCCCTGTAGGCAGAAATAGCTATTTATCGTAATCATTCCCTGCCACACCCCTTCCATGTTTGTAGTGCCTTCAAACTAGGCTTGTGTTGGCCTCTGATTTCTGTAAATAAAGTTTTATTGAAATCCACCCATACTTACTTTTCAAGTATTGCTTATAGTTGTGGCTGCTCTCACATTATAAGAGTAAAGTTTAGTGGTTGAGGCCAAGACTGCATGACTCACAAGCCTAAAATATTTCCTGTCTGGCACTTTAAGAAAAATCTTGCCCACCTGGCACCCTAAGCCATAGTATAGATTACTTACAGACATTCACTGCTGCAACGCCCTCACACAACCTTAGGTGGAGAACACAAAGACCAACATTAGTGGGGAGAGCTTGCAAATTCCCTTCTGCAAGTAATTTTGATGCAAATTAGATGCAAAATAAATGCAAACATAGTGGGCACAAAGCAGGTGTGGGGAGAGTGAAGAGAGGTCCTCTCCACAATGGTTCCCACCTGTGCTCCTCGCCCTCCAGCAGGCGCCTGTAGGTGGCGATCTCGATGTCCAGGCCCAGCTTGGAGTTCATCACCTCCTGGTACTCCTTGAGCAGGCAGGCCATGTCCTGCTTGGCCTTCTGCAGGGCCTCCTCCAGGCTCGCCAGCTTGCAGCGGGCGTCGCTGAGGGCCGCCTCACCCTGCTGCTCTGCCTGGGTCACCGCGGCCTCCAGCTTGGTGTTCTGGGAGGTGGGGCAGGTGACTCAGGCTGTGTTCTGGATTCAGGGTCAGGGGCCAAGCATCGCATCTACTGACCACTGACTCAGAGGAAGAAGGGGCCTTACTCATTTGTTAGGTCAGGAGGTGCAAATGAGTGCTCTCCTCTGGGTCTTTAATTCTGGAAATTTAGTTTTCACATTCAGATTCTTGGCTTCTCTTGAAAAATCAGAGCACACTGGACCTGCATTTCTGAAGGGCCTCCCTCATTGGGCTCTAATGATCTCTGTCCTTTGTGCTTTCCAGACCCCCGCTGCCCCCTCCAGTGCCCTGGGCACAACCTGCTGCTCTCATTTACTAGCTTCTGTGGACTTGGAGTGTGTGATCACTGCGCTGGAACAATGACTTACCCCAAATCATGTACTAAGCTAGTGACAGGGCTGGTTTGGAAGCCCACCTTTCCTGATGTTTCATGTCTGCTCCTTTCCCTGCACATTGGTGCCTAACTTAAATTCCCTGCTGCAGGCTAACCTGTTCCTCTTCCAGCTCTGAGGAAGTGTACCTGGCACTTGGTGTTCTCGACCTCAGCAGTCAGCCTCTGGACCATGCGGTTCAGCTCGTTGATCTCCTCCTTGGTGCGGCGCAGGGTCTCCCCGTGGCGGATCACCGTGGCCTTCATCTCCTCACACTGCAGGAGGGGAACAGGGAGGCTCATGGGGCACTGAGCCCACAGCATGTCCCAACATGCTGACCCAACCTGAGAGCTGCCTGCCCTTTCCTTGCCCATTCCAATTAACTAGACAAGAGCCTGAGCCCTTTTAGCATCCCTCCTGCTGGGGTTCTGGGAAGGGGGTGATGCTCTCACCCACCTTGCTGCGGTACCAGCTCTCGGCCTCTGCCCGGCTGCGGCTGGCAATGTCGTCGTACTGAGCCTTGATCTCAGCCACTACACAGTCCATGTTCAGGTCCCGGCTGTTGTCCATCTTGACGATGATGGACGTGTCTGAGATGTGGGCGTGGAGAACTCGGATCTCCTGTGGAAGTGTGGCGGTGATAAGAGCTCTTTGGAGCAGAGCTCCACTCTCCGTAGCCTGCCCTCTCACCATCCTCCCGGCCTCTTCCCGCTTCCTCACTGCACCGCCCTCCTAGGTGAAGTCTGCCCCTCAGCCCGAGGGATCCTCAGTGCTGCTCAGCTCAGAGACCCACATCTGGAACTCACTGATTGCAGCCAGGGTCCCCTGTCCCCATCCTTTGGGTCTAGCACCAGAATTGATCAGTTTGTGATAACTGTCACCACAGTCACCAGGAACATCAGCTTGTCTGGAGCATGACAGATGACACATTGAGCCACATTCTTTAACCTCAGGCAGGCAGTAAATCTGATTCTAGCTTCCCAGCTTTGCTTTCCATCCCCACCCCCACCCAAGGGGTTCAGAAGCCAAATGGTGGCAAGTCCTTCCAGCCTCACAGCATACCCTCCTTGCTGCCCCTCTGCCCTGTGCCCCTCACCTCCTCATACAGTCGCCGCAGGAAGTCAATCTCCTGCGTCAGGGCCTCTGCATTGGCCTCCAGGTCCGATTTGCGCAGGTAGGCGCAGTCCACATCCTAACAGGGAGAGGTGGCGTAGGAATCACGTTGGAGGATAATAGGAGCTCCGCTCCCTGGGGAGGGGCAGCCATTAGATGGGGCAGACTCTGGAGACCCTCCTTAGCTGCTCATCCCGGGGTGTCAGGATGTTGGTGAAATCCTTTATGCAGTCAGAGGTGTCTGGAGCGGTTTGGTTAAGAGAGGAGGATGCCTAGGTATCACCAGGGTGATTGCTCTGGCACGAGCAGCTTGTACTAACACCGAAACTTAGAAGCTAGTGTAAAGTGGGTGAGTTCTAATGAACTCTGTTCTGGAATCTTCTGGAAAGAAATCTAGATGGATGATGAGAAGATGTCTCAGGGATCAACTCTGCCTCTTCCAGTGTGACTCAGGGAAAGACCCTTGCCTCGATTGCCTTCCTCATATGGAGGTTGTTGGAAGACGCTGGTGAGAGTCCAGTCCAGACGCTGGTGAGAGTGTGTTGAGTCAAGTCTAAGAGGAGGGGCAGTGGCATCACTCACGCCAGCGTTCCCAGTGTTGCTGGCCTCAGGAGGTAGCAATCAAACCATCCTTCACTTGCAAGTTTATCCTGAGTGCCTACTGTTTGCCAGGCACAGGGTAGAAGGTGGGAAACTCTTGGTGAGTGGGAAGCGACGTTGGATGGGGAGAATATTGCTTGCTTGAAGCAGGCAGTGCACATGCTGTCCAGGGCTCCCCAGGGAGCACTGGGGCCCTGGGGAAAGGCATAGATGAGAGTCTGGGCTGTGTGATTCTGGGGGAACCAATCGCCCTCTAAATTACTGAATGCTCTCTTGCCTCCGTCTTTGGTTCTGAGTTGCGGGAGTAGTCTGGTGTCACTCACCTTCTTCAAGGCTACAAATTCATTCTCAGCTGTGGCCCGTAGTGCCACCTCCTCTTCATACCTGGGGAAAAAAGTCACAATGTTCAGTGGCTAGAATTTTAATAGCCTGGGATTTGAAGAGAAAAAAAGAGAATGAAGGCCCAGACCACTACATTCCAGGAACTGGACCTTTGGGAAGTGGTCACAGGATGCTAAACTGGAAGGGACCTCATCCATCTCTCTCCTCTGGGCACTTGACATGACCCATGTCATCAGTACTCTCCTGTGTTAGGGACTCTCATTCCTGATATGGGCCAGAGTGGGTGTTTTGCACCTTTTCACCAGCTTCCTCTCTGCCTCTGGGTTGTAACTCAGGGAGCAGGAGCCTGCCCTGTTTCTGGTGTCCAGCCCTGGCATTGCCCTCCTTCTTAGTACTTAACCCTCCCCCTTCAGGCTGACGTGGTACCTGGAACAGAGAGTGGATGCTTAAAAATGTCAAAGAGTTAGTGAAATAAACACATAATGGCGAGGTTACTAGAGCAGCTCAGGCTCTTTCCAGTAAATTCTCATCTGAGAAAAGAGAACTTTTCCCTACAGAAATTTTTCCTCTCATTTTCTGCTTCTTGTTGGCAAGTTTCTCTTGTGGTCTAACCTAAATCTATTCTGCCTTGATCTAAGTGCATGTCCCTTCTCCAAACCCTCCTGAGATGCTCACTTCTTCTTGAAGCCCTCCAGCACCTCCTGCACGTGGTTGAGCTCCGACGCCAGCCTCCCGCTGTCGGCCTCCACGCACTCGGCCTCCCGCCGCAGCGTCTCGATGTAGCCACTGAACAGCGGCTCCAGGTTGCTCTCACAGCAGCGCTGGTTCTGGTAGAACTGCCACTTGGTCTCCAGCAGCTTGTTCTGCTG